>RJWM01009374.1:0-66310 GCA_004363535.1 Dasyprocta punctata | reverse complement strand
TTTTTCTATTTTCAGAATTCCTTATTTATTTGTGTTGTTTGTGTCCTCACCTGATATTCTGTAGTTTTTCAAAAAAAGTAAAGCAGGTGTTTTAAAGGCTATGTGAGTGAACTAAATATTTGTTCTCATCTGAGTCTGTTTCAGCTTTTCTTTATTTTTTTGTCATTTTAAGTGATTATTTTATACTGCTTGATTAACAGCTTCTTTAGACATGTGTGGCATTATTTGAATATTTGGATGATACTACATTCTTCCAAAGAGGAGTGATGTTTTCTTTTGACTGGAACTTATGGAAGGGTAAGATCAACCTTTTTTTAAATTAATGATCAATGTGATTTAAGTTATTTTGTATATATTAAAGTGATGTGCTACTGTTACTGAATATAGAATTTGGATTTCTTTGGCCGATTCTAGTGTGTATTCTTGAAAACCAGATAGTGGTTGAAAACCTCATTCTGATTTATATGTCCCTGCTTTCCATTTAGCATTCATTTCAAAGGAAAAAGCTACATCAAATTTTATGCTCAGTACAAAACATTTTCAGTTATTTCTAAGTGTCTTCCATATCCACCCTATATTGTAGTATATTTCTATTTTCAGAGAAATTTTACTTTTATCCCCTCTCCAAATTGCTTTCATTGCCCTTGTAGCTGGAAGGCCTTACCTAGAAATACAAAAACAAAAATAAAAAATGCGCTCAGCACTACTGCAAAGATAAAAAGGATTCCTTAGTATTTCAGTACCCTTCATTTAATACATAGAACAAATCAAAAATTTGAAAATATAACTTATTGTTGGTTAGTGAGCCAGGAAAATATTAAGCACTGTATATACACCTCTGAGAATGAAGTTATAGTTTGTCCAAAATTTTCACTCAATCCAAACATGATACACTATTTCAAACAAAAATTTTAAAAGGACAAATATTTATGCAAAAGGCATTACTTGATATTGAAATACCTTCATAAAAATTACACATGAAAATATTTTGATAATGTTATCTTAATTCTACTTCATTCATGTACTATAGTTAATACAGAAAACAAAATTGCAAAATTAAAAATGAGAATTATATATGTATTATATTGATATTGAGTGATTCTAATGCATGGTGCTCATTAGGAAAAATAATGTACAATTTTGAAATTAAAGTAAATTGTCAAAATTAATCACATATTAATAAACATGAATATGTTACAACATGCCTTATTTTTTTTTACATTGTTTACTACATTCTAAAAAGTATTTTTTAAAATCTGTAATCGTTTAGTTTATTCCATGCCAAGGGAAACATTTTAAATCTCAAATGACTCCACAACTTTATCAGATTCGCATAAGAAATGTTAAAAATTTAAACTGTTTTCTCAACGAATAAAATCAATATGTTTCTAATGGATAGCAAATAAGAAAGGAATCTTGTTAAAGTAAGTTGCAATGATGGTAAGCTAAAAAATACTGCTTCAATTATTTATTCCTTTGGAAATTTTCATTACTTCATTTTATAAATCCACTTTAAATATGTGTCATTTAAATTATAAAATTCATTGTGGGACATAAACGTCGTAAATTCAGTGCTGCGTACTTAAGGCTATGCGTGTGCGTGTGTGTGTGTGTGTAATTTTGAGATCAATGCTACATTATTTCTTCAGATGTTATATCATAAATCCTCAAATAAAGCACCATTTCCATTTATTTCTGTTCTTAACAGGTGAAAATGACAGAAAAATCAATAAAGAGTATTGTAAGGTCAGACTGAAAAACATTCCCAGCTCAGATCTTAATTTCAAGAACAATTTGCCATGACATCTGTGGAGTCTCTTCATGGAAGTTTAGCAGATCTGACAGCTAATTAATTACAAAGCAAGATTAGAGGCCGGACAGAAGTGCCGGCAGAGGAGAATTCATCTTTTGTGTCAACATGTTTCAGTATATTCATTTACTTAGGCCTGAAACACATACCCCCAGTAAATCATTGTTTATCTTTAAGCTCAAAAAGGAAATCGAACATGACATGAACAATTACTAAGATATTCTCAGAGAAATGCATTCTTGAAACAGAAACATGAAAACAAATTAGAACTATGTGACATTTGAGATTTCCCTGTGTTTTTCTAAATTATAAGCAATATCTAAAATTACTTCATTCTAAAATTATGAGAGAAAAATACAAAACTACTAATATATATAATACTGTAGATATACAAAAATAGCAAATTAATTCATACACAGAAGTATATTACAACTTAGAAGGATAAGTTTAAGGCTCACAAAACTCAAGTAATGTTGAAATTTCAGCTAAATAGGAGAATTTTCCTGATAATCATTAGTAGTTTCTATTATAAGCAATTCAAAAATATCTTATGGTATTTAAAAATCTACTTTATAGATCTATGCTTTTTATAAAACAAATGAAATCCTTCTTTTAGTACTTTCTCCAAATAGTTAAAATCATCATATTAAAAAGATACATACATACTAATGTATATAGAGCACAAGTTATCATAGCTAAATATTGGAGGCGCATGTATGTCTTTCAGAAGATGAATGGATAAGGAAAATGTGGAATTTTTACACAGTGAAGTGCCACAGTGAAGGATAGTAAACTTGGAGGATTCATAAGGTAATAAGTATTGAATTTCATGTTCCCTGGAATGAGAAAAACTTGGATATAATTTGAATCCTCTTATGTGTCTTTGGTGGGTCTCAGTTTCTAAGAAGTTCCATTCTCATTTATAAAGTATAAATAAAAAGTACCTCTCTAGAGATTACAAGGCTAAGAAAGACTGCACATTGACTGTCACAGAGGACCTTCAAAGCATTACTCTCCACACGCTCTGAATCCAGATACAATTTGTCTTCTCTGGTATTTGGAGGCAACAGATTGCAAATATCTGAAATCCTTCCAATTTTTCTTTGATGATTATAGTTTGGATCATATCTACACACATTAACACTCTGGGATTTATATTTTATCATTTTCAAATTTAAAACTAAAATGGAATTTTTGAAGTATAAGATTTTTGAGTAAAGAGATTATTCCCTATTAGTGTAAACAAACTAGAAAAACAAACAAAAGTACTTGTCTTATGAAATGTAAGTTCTTTTTATAGCACTATTCTTGTGGATTTGTTGTTTTTAATTAATGCCTCTTGTTTTTTTTTCTGTGGCTCAATGTCAATGTTGTTTTAATCTTGTAATTTAAAAAAAGGCTCCTTACAGCTGAACTAGATGTGTAATCTTAGACCGCTCCCTGTCAATGCTAATATTAAACTGAAAATTAAAGTCCACATTCTGAATTGCATTGTGACTTTGATATTAATCATCTTAGGTATTTAACTATGTATTATCAGTACTGTTTCCAAATTACAAGCTTTAAAGGACATCATCTCAGTGCAATTAATTTTGAACATATTCTTGTAACACAAATGGTGTAAAACCTGTCTAAATAAGATATGGGACTAGGTAAGATCACAGCACAGAATATATTTTAGAGTTGTGACAAGTTAAAACAAGAAGCATGAAAAATTATACTGCATTATCCTGTATGTCCCATCAGTTCAAGGTTGTTTGCAGGGCAATCAAATCTCTCATACTCTTGGAGGGAATTTGTATGTGGCAGGAAAGCCTTTCAAACTTTTTGAAAATGCAAGAGGAGTCAAGGTGTAGTATTGATTTGTGACTCTCTAACAAATGTAGAGAACTCTTTTAGGAGCAACTTACTAGTCTGTGGACATTCTTCACTTTAGAAGGATTTATTCTACTTTGTGTAATCAATGAGGAAGATATTATATCTGTTAGAAAAGGGAATATTTATACTCTGTTGCTGGGAATACAAACTAGTATAGCCATTATGGAATGCAGTATGAAGATTCCTCAAAAACCCAAAACTAGAAATACAATATGACCCAGCAATTTCTCTCTCCCACTCTCTCTCTCTCTTCTTATCTATGTATCTATATGTATATGTATGCGTATGTGTATGTGTATGTGCGTGTCTGTATCTATATCTATCTATGTCTCTCATCTATTGAAGGAAATGACATCATTATACCAAAAAGATAAGTGCTCGCCTGTGTTTGTTGCAGCATTACCCCCAATATCCAGATATGGAATCAACCTATATGTCTATCAGTGGATTAAAGAGTAAAGAAAATATTTATACAGTGGAATGTTAGGCACTGAAATTAAATCTTATTATTTGGAGAAATGTTTGTGGAACTGAAAGTCATTATGTTAAGTGAAACAAGTCAGACAAAAAAAGATAGTTATCATACTTTCTCATTCATTTGTACAAAAAAATATAACTCAACTTGTAGAAGAATGTAATGATATAAAAGTCACCTCAGAATGAGGATGGAAGGAGGAGGGAGAACAGAAAAACAACTCATTTATTTTTTTTTCTTATTTATTTTATTTTATTTTATTTTAATTTTGAAGAGAATAAAACCAAACAGCATAAAACTAAATAGAGTCAATCAAAACAAAGCAGTAAACATGATACAGTGCTTCAAAACAAGGTTATAGGAAATCAATAATGGCTAAAATAATGTCTCTTGTTATCTTCAAAGTAGCTACTTATACCATCAGACATAATAAAATTGAACAAAACAAAACAGTGTAAAATCAATCAAAACAAAACAGTGAAAGTGATACAGGGCTTCCAAACAAGATAATAGGAAATCAACAATGGCTATCATAACATATCTTGCTATCTTTGAAATAACTGCCCATATTATCACGTATAACAAAAACAAACAAAACAAAACAGAATAAAAGCAAACAAAAAGGCTTCAAGACAAGATAATAGGAAATTAACAATGGTTACTGCCTTCCCTTTTCAGCCATTTCCTTGCCTTTCACTGTCACAATATCTATTATTTATTTTCAATCCCACTAACTCCTTCAGTTTTTGTACTAGAGAGACAACATGATGTTCACCCATGTGGCTCTGAACCACTTCACTCATGAGCATGATCTCAAGTTGCATCCATTTACCTACAAGAGCCTTGATGTTATCCCTCTTTATAGGTAGGTAGCTTTCCATTGTATAAAAATGCTGTAACTTTCTTATTCATTCTGTAGGTGCTGGGCAAGCTATCCTTGCTTTTTTCTGGTTCCCTGTCACATGGAGCATTGTTTTCTCTCATTTGACTTTTGGGCTATGAATTTCCTTTTGAGTTAAATGTGTTTCTTGTGTAAAGCATATTGATGGATGTTATCTCCTGATCCACTCTACCTGTGTGTTTTTTTTTTATTGGTGAATTAAGGCCATCTATATTAATGGTTATGACCAACACGCACTGACTCAAATTTGTCTTGCTATTTTCCTGTCATTGTCTATCTACTTTTTCCCTCCATTCAATTGTTTGCTCTGCTTGGTATTCCCCATTTGCTGCTGTTCTTAGAATCATGGTCATTTTTATCTTTCTCTAGAATGTCCTTCAGTATTCTTTATAGGGTTGGTTTGGTGGTGGTGAATTCTTTCAGTGTTCTTTGTCATGAGAGTATCTTGTTTCTCCATAAATTTTGAAAGATAGTTTTGCAAAGTAAATCAATCTGGATTGGAAGTTGTTTTCTTTCAGGATTTGAAATACTTTACTCCAACCTCTTCTTGACTTGATGGTTTGTTTTGAGAAGTTTGTCATGATTCTGATGGGTTTTTCTATATAGGTGATGTTTCTTTTCTCACACAGCTTTTAATATTCTGTTCTTGTGCTGTATTTCTGGGATCTTGATTATTATATGTCTGGGTGTAGATTTATTTTGGTTAGAGTAAGCTGGAGTCCTATATGTCTCACTTATCTGTATGTCAGGTCCCATGCTTGGGAAATTTTCTGCTATTGCTTCTGTATGTAGTATTTTTATATCATTTGTGTCAACCCCCTGCTTTTTTTGCTGGCACCTGTCACTCAAATTATTTCTCTTTGCATTTCCTTGTAGCTGTTGAATTGTTACTTTCTGGTTCCCTATTATTTTTAAAAGACCTTTCCTTTCATGATCACTAGCTGCAAACCTGTCTTCAAGGTCTGAAAATTTATCTTTAGTTTCTTTCAAATGGTTTTGTCAGCTTTCAATGGAGTTTTTAATTTTCTGGATATCTGTTTGAATCTATTCCATGCATTCTAAATCTTTCTTATAGTGTTCATACAAGATTTCCCTCATTTTCCTATGCTCCTCTATTTTTTTTCTATGTCTTCTTTACAGATGCTCAGCAATTCTTTTATTGTTTTTCATTTCTACTTTTACCTAAGATAGTATTTCTGATCTAATTTCATTTATAGCCTCATGAAGCTATTTCTTTACTTCAGTTGCCATCACTTCAGAAACTTCAGCTGTGTGACTTCCAATCTTTCCAAAGTTACATCTTCTGGAACTGTTCTGCATGTGTTGGAGGCGTGAGACTGCCTTTTGCATCTTCATAATGACATTTTCCCGGATTTTTCCAGATAAGCATGTTGTGGGGTTCCACATACCTCCCATGTTGGCTATGGTTTCTCTGAGGCATGGCTGGCTGATTCTTCCATCCCTGCTGGATATGGATACCCAGTGGTGACCAAGTGTGCTGGTGTGGGGCTGCCTGCTGCTTTTCTCAGTCTGCTCTGGCTACCTGTGGAAAGTGTCCCCAATGGCAGCTGGTATGTCTGTGGGGGCAGGACTGACTGCTGCTTCTCCTGATCTATGTTGTTGAAAAATAATTCAATAAGGAAAAACAAAAACATAGAGTGACTGAATCACTTTGGGTTCTTCCTTAACCCAATAGGGTAACTATTGGTGTCATGTATTTTTCAAAGCAATCTGTGATGGATCTCAAAATAAACTAAGTAAAATTATGAAATTCTTAACATAAAATTTTTAATAGTTGAGAGACAGATATATTTATTCATAGGATTCAATTGTCATGCATATTATACAGGTATTGGGGGAGTATCAGGATGGCCGAGTGGTCTAAGGCACCAGTCTCAAGCTTTGCTTCATGTATTGGGGATTCTGGTCTCCACTTGGAGGTGTGGGTTTGAATCCCACTTCTGATACACGTATTGAATTGCCATGATGTAATAGAGATGTACAAGTTTTAAAAAATAAATAAAAATGAAATATTTTCTTGTTATACAGATGAAGAGCTGGAGGTGCACATAGGATAAATAATATCCAATATCCCGCATATTAAGCGGTTGAAACAGAATAAATCTACAGTGTAGCTGTAGTCTTCTGTGCTCACTCTTTATGTAGTGCCAGACTTAAAAACAAAAAACTCACTGTTTGCTTATATGCAGTTTTCCTTCAAATGAACTTTTCTGCAAAACTGTTGTACCTCAAATAATCTTTTAGAGGTCATGATATCACACAGTATTGTGACTTTCTTTGGAGATAATAATATGTAATTCATTAACTATTGTTATTCTCTTATTATTTTGTTATGAAATTTAGTGTTATTTTTTCATAAGATGTAAAACTAATTTTCTATTCTACATGAGATGCACAGAAATTTGTAATCTGATCCTAAAATTATAAATTATTATGCTTTTTATTCCAATTAGAAAGAGTATTGTCTATCAACTCAGTAGCAGAAAATTTAGTAAAGACAAAAGCACTGTCCCAATTTATTTATTTTTGTAATTTTGTATTGCTTTCCCTTCCTAATTATTCTGGATTGCCTTCAGCAAGATTCCCATTGAGTTATCTTAATAGGAATGCCTTAGCATGGATGTCTCTTAGTAATTTTTCACACATTTACCCTCTTATTTACTTGTTGACTATAAATTCTATTTGTGTGTTCATAATTGAGACCCATCTCTCTCCTCTATTGCAATATTTCTGACAGCTATTGTGATAGTCCTGAACAAAGTCTTCTTTGCCATCCTAACATATGTCAGACTAACGCCTTCTTAATGAAAACTGTCTTCATCTTTCAAACGTCTTGTCATTCATGCTTGCCAAATATTCTCTTACACATTCTGTGCATATGAATATTCCATTGGGCCTTTCATAATTTCCATTAAGTCTTCTATAATTTAATTATGAATCATTACCTTCAGTTTCAATTATGAAAATTGTTTTTATAATAGTATATTTACAGTTCAAGTAGGTTTTGTGTTCCACTTGTGACATTACTATGAAAGTTACCACTTGCCAAATGTGCTTTTGCCTTTTCCAAGTTTTTTCTATTTAAATTATAGCGTTCTATTATTTGTTTATGTTGCTGAGTATAACTTAAAACAATTGTAATTCCTTTATTATTCAAAGTGGTCAATTCTCTCAGTGTTGCACACAGAACACTGGTTTCTGCTGATTAACACTGATGCAGGAACCATCTGAGTGTCCTACATTTCTGTACATAAGAAACAAATCCCAACACATGGAGAACTGATGCAGGAGGATCTCAAAGAGTTTGTGGCTGTCCTGGGCTACATAGTGAGTTCAAGGTCAGTTTGGACTACATAGTGAGACCCTGTCTCAAAAATAAAACACAAACAAACAAAAAGAATTAATAAAGCTAAATATTGGCCAACAGTTGTAGTTCTGTTGTGTTGCCATTGTATCAGGAAAAGTGAAATTCTTTATATTCTTCTATTTCCCTGGCTGCAAATAACTATTTTCTTCTGTCAATAATAACTAAAAAAAATCCACTTTGACTTTTTAAAAATGTGAAAAATATAGAAACTTTGTCAAGGATTACTGGCCAAAATGTTGGGTGCATCCCTATTTTATATCATTTTAAGTGGTGAAATAATAAGTGTAAATGTATTAGAACTGCACCTAAACCTCAACGAAGTTTCTTATTTAAAACAATCCAGAGTCTCTTATCAGCAAAGCTTTCTCTGAGAGTGGATAATGAAGTCTTCAACACAGTTTATTAGAAGTTCATTTCATCCAGATTAGTTCACATTTGCATGTAAGGACACCTTGAAGATAAGACATAGAAATTTTTTCTTGTTTAAAGAGAGAGTAGCTGAAACAGCAAGCAAAAACCTGGGCCACCTTTTCCCTAAAAATTTTCTGCTACTTTTATAAACTAAATATTAATTTATTTTAACAGATTTTAATGTTAAGTTTAATTAAATTCAATTAAAATAAAATTTAACTTATTACCAGATAGAGGAAGGTGTGCACATCAGAAGATTAGAAATTGAAGATGTCTTACAAGCAAGCTCAGGACTAAAATTCAAAATGTGAAATAGAATGTTACTATCACCATAATTATCTCCCACATCTACTGAATTTAGATTTCCTTACAGACTACCATTATTCTCATATCTATTGCCCAAGATTATATGCTTTTTATTTTGAAACCAGGACACATTTTGTCTTCTAGAATTTTTCTTGTTAATGTTCCATAGGCATGTTTCCATTCATGTTGTTTTTGTAACATGCAACTTCATTTGAGCACAATATTACTTTTGTAGGAATATATCACAATATATTTGTCCATTTTCCTATCAAATTTGCTTCTGATGCTATCTACTAAAAGTTATACTGCTATTAATATGACTGCCCTTTTTGGTGTAAGTATACATTTATTTAGGTTCTCTGTATATCTAAAAGAGCAATGCTAGGCAGCATGAAAGACAGATTTTCAGCTTTAGTGGATGCCACCAGGTTTTCAGAGCACTGGATTTACCTCTTCTGCTCTCCTGAAGGATGGAAGAACTATCAGTGTTTCGTATCTTTTTCAAACTCAGTAAGGTCATACTTTTTCATTTGATTTAGTCTGTTTGTATTACTATTTCAATCACTACTGATGTTGAACCACATTTTCATAATTTATTGGCTAATTGTATATATTCTTTTGCTCATTTTCAATCATCTTTCCATCTTTTACTTTTAGAGTTACTTAAAATCTTTAATGTTAAGACACTGAAATGTCCCCAAAGAGTCCTAACATAAAGTGGAGCTTATCAATTTCTAATGGAGCACTATTTCATGTGTATGGGTTCATGAGGTATCTCTGAGAATAATTACATGAGATAAGGCAGAAAGAACATATATAACCAAATGAGGTAAGATTCTAAATGCGAGTCTTTCTGCTCATAATGTGGACCATAAATTCTTTGTGTTTAATTGGACACCTTCTGTTTTTGCATCACAGATGCTAGAAAATCTGGCTTCAAACAGGTCTGATATGAATTGCTTAAGAGCCAACAGACTTAAGATTCCTTAGGGAGGTGCATGTGACTAAAAGTTAGTTGAGTTTTTACTATCAGAATGTCTTGGGTAAAGTAAAGCTACTCATTATGTGTACATCACTATGTCACCATTCTGACTTGCCCGCTCACACAGGTATTTTGTTTAGGTAGGTTTTGTTCTGTTTTGATCAAAAATATTCTAAATTTAATTCAGTAAAAGTTTTTAGCCATTTTCTTTATGAACTTCTGAGCTTTCAACTCTGATGTCCATTTTTGGTTCAACCCAACATTTGGACTATTTTAGGTCTTTGAATTTGAGGAATATGAGTTTTTTTCAAATCTTTATTGTTCTAGATAGAAGTCCTTTGTCTGAGGGACAGTTGACCTCAATATTTTCCTACTCTGTCATTCCACTGGTGAGATCTTTTTTGTTTTGTTTTGTTTTGCTTTGTTTTGTTTTTGGTACCGGAGATTGAACTCAAGATCTCACACTTGCCAGGCAGGCGCTTATGCCGCTAAGCTAAATACTAAGCCCCTGGTGATACATTTTGATGTGCAAAAGTTTTTTTCATAATATGAGATCCAAGCTGTTGACTCTTTAAAGTATTTTCCATGAAGTTTGAGTTTTGTTCATGAACAATCTGCCTACACCTATGTCTTCAAGATTTCTACCTACTTTATTTTTCAATATATTTAGTGTTTCTGGTTTAATATTTAAATCTTTGATCTATTTTGACTTGACTTTAGTGCATTGTGATAAGTATGAGTCTAGTTTTAATCTTTGACATGTGAAAAGGCAGTTTTTTCCAGCACTATTTATTAAAGAGGCTACCTTTCTTCCAGAGAACATGTTGGGTCCCTTTGTCAAAGATAAGGTCGTTAAGTGTGTTTGTAGTTGTGTCTGCAACTTCTAATCTATTCCACCCACCCTCAGGTTCTGAGATGAAGAAATACAAATGGCAAATAAATATGTGAAAAAAATGTTCAACATCATTGATCATTTGAGAGATGCAAATTACAACAATACTGAGATTCCATCTCACTCCAGAAAGAATGGCTATTACCAAAACTCAACTAATAACAAATGCTGGTGGGGCTGTGGAGAAAAAGGAGCCATTGTACACTGTTGGTAGAAGTGCACATTGGTGCAATCACTGTAGAAATCAGTATGGGGATTATTTAAAAACTGGGATTAGAGGTCCCATTTGTCCCAGATATTCCCATTCTGGATATCTTCCCAGAAGAATTAAAAACATCATACCACAGCAATATATAACCACCCAAGTTTATAGTGGCACAATTTGTAATAGCTAAATCTTGGGAAGAAGCCAAATGCCCATTAACCAAAGAATGGGTAAAAAGGATGTGGTATTTTTATGCAATGAAATACTACTCAGCCATAAAGAATGATAAACTTGAGACATTTATAGGTAAATAGGTGCAATTTGAGGCCATATAAATCAGACTCACCTGTGAAATCATCATATTGTCTCCCTTGTGTGACAAATTGAGAGAGTAAATAAGGTCTAAAATGTACAACAGATATTGTAAAATGAGAAGAAATTATTTAAAAAGAAAAAGGAACTAGGATTGGGGAAAGGGGAAAGAAGGAAGAAAAAAGAATAAAAATGTAAGTTAGCTATACTACTAGTATCTCTTAGTTCATTGAAATGGAAGGTTCATTCTAGCATCAACTGGAAAATTTTTTATGTTCGTATCCCGTTCTTTGAGTAACTACTTTGAAGAAGACAATATGCAATGTATTAACTCTAGTTAGTCTATCATTTTGGTATGAATATCTGCTTTACTTTTTTCAATAAAACTTTTTTAAAAATTAAAAATAAACTTTATGTACTTTTTGTTTTGGGGCCTAACTTTAAAAAAAATTCTTCCCCAATCTATAGTGAAGAAAATACTTTTCAATGATTTCTTATCTCATTTAAATTGGTATTTCACCTACAGCTGAATTCAATGCAACGAATGTAGTAGGATAAATATTATACTTTGTCCACCTTTATAGCTATTGGATTCAGAATCTTTTGATGAAATTAATAAACTTTCTCATTTCCTGGGTGTGCTATATTCATGAAAAACCAAGAATCCTTTTGATTTGTGGGTCTTTTCCTAACTTCTTCTTTTTTCTTTTTTAACTTTTTGCTCTTTACTTATCAGTTTCAATAGCAAACTATTCCCCAAACTGTAAATTTATAATTCATTACAATCTGATAATATAAATTATGGTGTATTAACAAACATTTTATAAATATGCTAAATACTGGTATAATATTCATTAACCCAGTACTGTCGAAATCTCAAAGCACTGTATCAGAATTTTTATTTTGATTCTGTAAAACATAGCAGAGTTCTAGTGGAGGCTGGTTTAACTCACTGTCCAGTCAATTTTCACACCAGTTGTGGGGTAGTAGCCATTGTGAATCCATAACATGATCTAACATATAAAAGGGGAAAACTTCTTCCATACAAAATAATAACCAATTTTTGATATAAATAAAGAGCTAGTGAGACATTTTTATTATAGTAATACTTTAAATTTTCTCAGATGCCAAAGAGCTTGTATGTTGTATTTTGCATTTTAGTTTCACTTTATCTGTTTTGTTTTGCATAATATTTTTCTCCCTTACACAACTGCTCACACACCACATGACCTTAAACTTCTTCAGTATGTGTGAGGCTGAGAGTTAGAATACACAACTGTAATCACTTTTTGGCATAAAAATAATTCTTCTAGTTCAGCCCAAATGCTCCGCATCAGGCAAACTGAAACTACATACATAAAATGGGAGGACAATAATTTGCAAGATATATAGATACAGGTAGATATAGACAAAGACTAGATAGAGATAGAGATAGAGAAAGATATATATTCCCTACAGTGAATGTATTCATTGCATGTCACAGGCGTGCACTAACAAAAATAAGATATATTTTTTAAATACTATGGTTTTCTTTCAATTTCTACAAATAAACATTTTTATGACAAAAATTCAACAAATGTTTGTTAAAGTTGGGATTAGTATAAAATGTTGTAAAAGATCTGGGGGTCATTTTTTAATCCTTTGAGGTTACTTAAAATACAAATTTTTTGTGAAGAGATTTCAACAAACTCAGAATATTTAAAGAATTTTATTAAATCTCAGTAATGCATTCTTAAGCACATCCCTATATGAACTTTAATCTCATGAATATATTCCCATTTAACAAATGAAATTAGGTCAATGGAATCCTTAGGTGTTCAGAATGAATTATTTGTATTAATTTCAATAATTCATAAGCTGACTTTTGCAGCCCTTCTGTAGATAAATAGGTTAAGCGCTACATAACACAAGCCAAGTAGAAAAGAAGTGAAGGCCCTGATCCCTTTCCAGTGCAACATTCTCCTCCCTGTGCCCTGTGAAGGGATGAATCAGCCTGTTCTCTCCTTGGAATGGGAAAGATAGGCCACTAGAGCGTTCTCCTGGCACTTGGGTGCACATTATTTCATCTCTCCCTTCCTAGGACAGCCATGGAGCAATGTTAGACTGCACATTACCAAGTTAACACAGCAGATTGTATGCAAGTGCAACAGGTGCCTTTAGAGTTAGGCTAAGACATTGTAGCAACATCCCTGGTGCTCAAATTCCATTTTCTCTGTCCTTATAACTTGCATATATTTTACACTAATGTCCATGTTTTTCTTAGGAAATGGGATCATAGGGATGGTTTCATGTGTTGCCTTTTGCTATGAAAAACCAGAGAAAGAGAGAGATGATCTAAGTAGATCTAGCTTAACTATTTTAAATCACAAAGATTAGTGGTTTAATAGATTTTTTTGTCAAATATCACCCTTCTGCCTGGGTTATCCTGACCAGCATAACATTATTTTTAATTCATGACACATTTTGAGCCAAAATACACCTTCTATAAAAGTGAAAAACATTGAAATGACCTTGGTGCTCCTTTTACTAAGGAAACCAGCTGTACAGAAAAACTGCCATATGTGGACCAAAATAAGCTTCCACACCTTTTCTTTCCCAAAACCAAATTTAGCTAATCATGAGCAAATCTTTAAAAGAATGTTTTATACTCTCAAACTTCCTTAAAATCTTCATTCATTTGAGGCACACTTGAGGTCCTTCTGTGTTAGCCTAAATATTTCCCACACAATATTCAACCATTTTGTTTTATTTCAAATATTCCACATCATATTTTAACGTGTATACAGTATGAGAAAAACATGCCCAAATAACAAATCAATACAGGCTTTTCACATGGTCACCCAATTAACTTTGGGGATATCTTTCCAGTGTAGAAGACAATATTCCTTAAACAAATGTAACATTTTACTGTGAATTTAATATGGCATGAAAATGTATCCTATTGGATCTAGTTATTTCCTCCTAATCCCTTTGACTCTTATGAGGTTGTTCTTGCATAAAATTCTGACAAATGGCTCAGAAGGCATTAAATAGATGTCATGTTTATAGTTACTTGCTAACGATTTATGTTAGCGTTTCATAACTTTAACAAAATACCACACATAATAACCTTACAAAGAAAAAAATTGTACTCTGACTCATGCATTTAGAGATTCTAGACCCTGATTGCATGATAGCTTTGCAGCCTCTGGTCCAGTAGCACTAATTGAAGTATGTGGAGGACTAAAGTACTCCCTTCAGGAAGTTAAACAAAAAGGAAGAAATTTGAATTCCATTATCTCCTTGAGGGACCCATCTCCAGTGACCTAATGACACTCGACTAGTCCCCAGCTCTTGAAAGTTCTACCTCTCAAAAGCACCATGCAGGGGATGAAGCCTTTAACACAGGGACTTTTGGGAAAACACTTTCTGAAAACACAATGCTGTTGTTGAGAGTATCAGTATACCTTGAATGTTGCTTTTGATATTAAATAAAAGAAAGAAACCTATCTTCTAGGCTTAAACAACAGCTTTATATTCAAATAGATATCTCCTGTCAAATAGTGGAAACATAAATGAATTTCAAAGAAAAATAATACATATTTCTATCTAAAAGTATGGATGATCTTTTATTCTAAGAGGACAAGGAATTTTAAATGAGATGAAGAAGCACTGTATGACATTTAGTTGTAGACGATCTGTCAATTGACTTATTCCTAGGCGTCATTCTGCAATTGTTAAGTAACCTATTCTGAGAGTAAATATTCAATATAGCATTTAATAGAAACTGCATCTGAGAATGGACCTCTTGAGGACCCACTCCACTGGGCCCCAGCGGCTCCGAACACAGGACAACTAATCTGCCTTCCGGGGACTGTGCAACTGGAGTGGACTCCAGGAAGAGGATGAGAATGCACCTCTCGAGGACCCACCCCGCTGGCGTGTGGGCTTAGAATCAAGGACAAATCCCACCCCACCCCACCCCCCGCCCCCAGAGTAAGCAACCTGCTGGTTCGGAGGTCTGGCTAAATTGACAGTAGCTAAGGAACATCAAGCAACTAAATGCTAGTACTACTGTTCCGTTGATTTTGCAGGCCTCGGGTCGGCAACCTGAGCATCTCTTTGGAAGATGACAGTAGGCAATGTAGCAAATATGGGGGATTCTTTTCTGTCTTGTCTTCGAGGCCCAGTATGGTTCTCACTGTTTTGCTTTACTCTGTTTATTGCTATTATTATTTTTTTTGTTTTATTTTATATTCTGTTTTTATTGGTTTTATTCTGTTTTGGTTTTGGTTCAATTCCACTATACCTGTTGGAGTGGTCAGCTATTTTGAAGATAACAAGATATACTATAGTGGCTATTGTTTTCATAGTATCTTTCTTCAAAGTTCTGTACCTGCTTTGTTTTGATTGACTTTGTTCTGTTATGTTCTGTTGGATTTTACTATCTTTAAATTAAAAAGCAAAGAAAAACTGCATCTGTCAGGATTCAGCAAGAGAAAATGAATCAGTAATTTTAAGAGAAAAAACATGATAAAATTGATTGGAAATAAACATGTAGGAAATAGATACACCAGACAACTTATATAATACTGAAGTATTATGGACAGAAAACAGTTTTTACCTCCAGTTTGAGAAACAAGAGGAAATTTTTGGATTCTCAAAATTTAGAAGATCGGAGAAGGAGTTCAGTGTCATTGTACATAGAACTCGCACAGGTGCTGTACAGCTGGTCCTCATGCCCCTGAAGGAGTTTAACACTAGTAAAACACTTAGAACAGAATCCAAGCAACTTTGGAAGCAACTGCTACTACTAGTGATCAAACTAAAGGCAAAAGACAATCTTTTGTACCCTTTCTGCCTGCAGCTTTGCTCCTGGTACCCCATATTAAAACAACCTTGCACACAGTCAGTAGGCCAAAAAGAAATATGTTTCACAAAATCCAGTCTAGAAATATCACAAATCAGTGTAGAAGATGAGTTTGGAGTTGACCTCAGAGTAACATTTTAATAATCTTCACAGGATCTGTAGAAAATGTATGAACATAAATATGCACAAACACATACGCACACACTTTTTACAAATAAATTAATTCCTCTTCCCTCCTTAACTGTAATCTAACTGCAATTTTATTAGTTCCATCTATATCAATAAATTCCCAGGAAACAAAGTAACTAATTAAACATTGTCCTGTTTTATCATTTCTAATCCAACTCTATGTCATTAGTACATCAGTCACTAAAAAACACACATTATCTTTTTCTTCTTATAATCCAGTGCATCATTTATCACAAATAAAATGTCTGGGGTTAGGAGGTACAGCTCAGTGACAGAGCACTCGCCTAGCATGTGCAAGGCCCTAGCTTTGATGCTCAGCACCACAAAATAAATAAGTAAATTAAATAAATAAATTAAATTGAATAAATAAAACGAAGTAAAATGTCCTAATTCTGTACCCTAATTAAACTCTTATACTATAAAATTCATAATTCAGGATTTGACTTTTTCCTGCTGTATGTTTAGTCATAATAAACTGATTAAAATTCCTTGACTTGTATCTGTAGTATAATACATTTTTTTTTCTGTTTAAATTTTGATTTTTGTTGTTCTGTTTTGTTTTTGATTTTAATTTCTCTTCTTCTCTCCATGGCATTTGGCCACAGCTTTGTGGACTTTTCCTTGAGAAAGTCAACCCAGGAATGTTAGATTGGTCCAGTACTTGCACTGTTTTAGACAGTGAGCTTTCCCGTGACCAAAAAATATAGTATACGGGGTTTAAACAACAAAAATTGATTTGCTATAGTTATGGAGGCTGAAAAGTCCAGAATCAGGTACAGACAGTTCAGTTCCTGGTGTTGGCCTTCTTGGCTTGCAAAGTCACATTCTCCTGTGTCCTGATGTGTCAGAGAGAGCAGAAAGACTGGGTGTCCCTTCTTGTTATTACAAAGACAGCGATATTATGGAGGCTCCCTCTAATGACTCCATGAAATCATTGTTACCTCTCAAAGGCCCCAAATTCAAATGTAATCCCATTCTGAATTTTGGGGAGGACAAAAATAATTGGTTTATGACATTAATTTTGTACATAATTTACATATATTGTACTCTGTATTTTCCCTACCATAACATAAAGATATTTTGTAGTCTACAAAATTTGATGCTAAATGTGTCTTTAATATTTAATCACTACCAAAAACATTCATTTCTGTAAGTTCACAGTAATTTAGATTTAAACTTAACCAAGCCCAAGCTTTGACTTCACCTCATTGACCTAATTCTATGTTCAAGGGCTAGGTAAATGAACTCATAAGATTAATCATTCTTAAGAAACATTCTGGATTTTACTTGAATATATTATGTCCCTTGATAAGATTTTTTAAATTAGGGCTTCAATTTTCTACTTTTTAAATCAAATGATGCAAAAGGCATTTTTGTGAATAACTCCCTGTCATGTCCTAGAATGTACTACTCAAGGCAACTGTGAAATGTCTTTGCTTCTTTGCATGCCAACATCATCTCCCCTCCTTTCTAAATCATATGGAAAAGAAATCAATAAATAAACTTAATATGCCTGTTCCCCTTTCCTGTCAGGGAATCCTATTCCATTTAGAGCTGAACATTTCAGCCTCTCAAGACAACATAAAGGACTGCTATTTTATGTGCTGCGGTATTACCAGAAATTCTTACTGCTTTGCTAAAGTTGAAAATACTTGAAAAGTATAGTGGAAAGATCTCCTATGTAATTTGTCCTTTAAATTTATATTTAGGGTTTTATTCCCAGGTAACAGGTGCTTCTCAAACCAGAGGCACATAAACATATATATAATATATATATATATATATATATATATATATATATATATATATGTATATAATTTTCTTTGGTCATAATCTTGCCAAGTAAATACTTACAGTAGAAAGGAAGAAGGTTTAGTCACTACTATAACTATGAATATTCATAACGTATGACCACATATGCGTTATACAAACATTTATATTTTATTTTCATACTTTTAAACTTACAGTTCAAAACACAATAGATTTCTTTCTTTCTTTCTTTCTTTCTTTCTTTCTTTCTTTCTTTCTTTTTTTCTCTCTTTCTTTCTTTCTTTTTGGCTTTTCCAGTGACAGAGCTCTCTGAAACAATATAGAACAACAATTTCTTTGTTCCTGATAGCGGAGGGGAAACTTCAAGTGAAATATGGTTTTGGATTACACTGAAATGAAGAAATGCATTAACAAGAAAAAAAGAAACGCTCCCCCACAGCTAATGTTATCAACTCTGGTGTCAAAATAGGAATATCTTTCTGCTTTCCCCTTCCACATTTCTTCACCAAGAGGGAGAATCTTAATCTGATTAGCAATTTTGGAAAAAAATTAGATTAATCTGTTCAGCCTTTGCCACCTTTATTGCCTGAAAACAGAGATTTTTATAAACTTGACAAAATAAATTTCTCTGTTTTCTCCAACTTTAATTTCAAAGAAACTGTTCTGTCAGATCCAGAAGTGCTTGTGCCTTGGTGGATAATTCTATTCAGGACTGCTCCAGCATCAGAGTGCAAGCATGATGGATGCTTTTGTAAATGGTCATGGATGTATAGATAGTCTTAAAATATGCTTTGCAAATATGTGGATATATTTTTTCTAAAAATATACTAGCTTTTTGGCCACATACACTGAGTGCTGCTTCAATTAAATGATAATTTTCACTGGTAAGAAATAAAAGTCAAATTGAAAGAATTCTTAAAAACCTAAGAGGACTCTAAAATGTGAGTTTTTATATTTGCTGCTTCTGTTCCATTCTTTAGTATTGAAAAAAAGGAGTTATGTTGGAGAATAAAATTACATAGGTTCCATTCAAAATATTGTCAATGACTTTTTTTTTAAAAAATCACACGATTTGATAATTCATTCTAGATGCAGAGTTCCAGAACAAATATCAGGATTACATTAATTTTCTATTTAATCAGTCAGAACTGAAATTTTGTGATTGATATTAACTTTTCCAAAAAGAATGGTATTGCTTTATTTTGTATATTAATAAAAGAATTTGAAATGACCAGATTTAAATGGGAGCTTGAAAATAAGACAGCATCATTTGCTTACACATTCTCATGCCTCAATTACAACTCTTTCAATAACCAATTTTTGTGTCCATTTTAGAACTTTCATTCATTAAAAAAACTATCGTAAAAGATTTCTCTGTTTTTTATTATTTTTTATTTTGCTTTTTCTTTATTTTGGGTGTATCATGTAAAAGAATCCATGTGATATTTAAACATGTGTGTCTGATTTATTTCATTTAATATTATGTTCTCCAGGTGCATCTGTTTACCTACAAATGTCAAAAGTTTATCCCTCTTTATGGCAAAGTACTCCATGGTGTATAAGTATCACATTTACTTTACTCATTTGTTGATAGGCCTTTACAAATGAGTAGGAGAACAGGATTTAGAAGGAGCAGGGAGGGATGGTAGAGGAAGGAGATGAAGAAAAATAACAATGTGCTGAACACATATACCAATTCCATGTGATAAATGTAATCATTATGAACTGTCAACATATACCAATAAAGTAACACAAAACTTTAAAACAAACTATTGAGGATAAAGGAAAATATAATAAGAAAAAAACAGATCTTCTATCGTGTTTTCTTCAATAATACTTCCTCCCTCGTTATACATACTATTCAACTGGCCATATGTGCAAAGGTTAATTTATGGATTATCTATTATATGAAATTGATCAGTATGTCCATTTTTTGTTAGTGTCACATTTTCTTTATTACTGCAGCATGTACTAAATTTTGAAATTAATAAGGTTGAATCCTTCAACTTTGTTTTGTTCCTCCACATTGTTTTCTGTATTCCATGTACCCCCAATTTCATTATGCATTATTAGGTCATTGTCTTAGTCACATTTTTCATCAGTGAGATACAACTCCTGGCACCAACAAGTGAAAGGAGAAGAGGTTTAATTTGGCTCAGAGTTTCAGGAGTCTCAGTCTTTGCATGATAGACCAAGAAGGCATGAACAGCATGGTGGAAAAACACTGGCAGAGGGAAGTTGTTCAACTCATGGCAGCCAACATGCAGAGAGAAAAGTGAGGACCAGGGGAGGAAGATATTCCTTTCCAGGTTACTCTCAAGTGCTTGACCTCTTCAGAGCAGATCACACCTCTTACCAGCAATTGAGCTATAGCATCTCATAGTCTAATCACCTTCCAAACACATGAGGGCTTAGGGACCCTTTTAGATTTAAATTATGACAGTCTCCTCCTGGACCCTGAAAGACTCATATATACCTCTTTATGTAAAATGTACTTAATCCTTCCATAAAATGGCCAACTTTAAGTAGTTCTAGCATTGCAAAAAATGTTCAAGTCAAAAGTTTTCTCTAAGTTCCAAGGCAAACTCTTAGCTGTGAGTCCTTATAAAAATCAAAAGGAAAATTAAACACAACCAACATACAGTGGCACAGGATAAACATGCCCATTCCAAAAGGAAGGAGTGGGAATGAAAAGGAATGCAACTAAAGAAGCAAGACTGAAACTCAGACGTTGTATCCCATGTGGTTGTGTACAGCATCAAAGGGAAGTTGTGAAGAGATGTGAATTCCAAAAAGCATAAGCATCCTTGCCCCTCCCGCATTATTAGTTGCAGCCCATAGGTCCTCTTTCTTTAGGAGGCTTGGCTCACTGCTTTCCTCAGCAAACACTGCATGTTCCCAGCTTCTGCAGCTTCCTGTGGTCTCCACTACACTTTCAGCTCACTATGATAGTGTCACACTGTGCCCGCTCAGGGACATATTGCCTAGTCTCTGAACCATTCTTCTGAATCCGGTAGGAAGGTTCCTTAACCCCACAACTCTTATTTGGTAAGCCTGTAAAACAAGCACCTTGTGTGTGATGGCAAAGCCCACCATAAGCTCTAGCAGCCAGGTAATTCCCATATCTATGGCTGCAGATGCCTCTAAGTCTCTGGATGTCTGAGTATAGCAAAATAAATACGAGGAAGTTAATTCTCTAAGTGGTCTTTCTGGAACAGGGTGTGTTGTGGTTCTCTTCTCAAATCATTATGTTTTACTTTTGTACCTTTAAGCAAGAAAAGGGGAGAGTTTTGCTGATTTTTGAGATGCCCTCAAGGAATCTTTCTTACTGCTCTATTGCAAAGTACTTGGCTCTTACTTCATGCTAATATTTTCAGCAATCATGCTCTTGCAAGCGTCAGAATTATAGACACTTCCTTTCTAGCAAAACGAACACTTTTCAAAAAGGCTTTTTATTTCTGATTCTCCCAGCAGATCTTACTGAAATCAGTGATCACTACTCAAATGAAAGCCTGAAAATTTGGCTGCCTTGAAATATCCTCAGTCACTTTTCTTGATACTGAAGCACAATACCTGACACCCACACCATCAAGGACAGTATGCTTTGGCTCATGGTATCAGAAGAGTCTGTCTCTGCGCCATCAGCTGTTTCAAAGGCAGAAAGTGATGGAAATGCCTTAGAGGAGAAACATTGCTCATGTCATGTCAGAAAGCAGAGAAAAAAGAGAACCCAGAGAGGGAGAGAAATTACCCTGGGCTGTAACATTTTACACATGTTCATACTCTTGGCAAAATTTTGTTGAGAATAGTTGCATGCGCAGTCATTGGTATATAGTTTACACATTTTTATGTCATTTAGTGAAACACTTGCTGTTTCTATGTAATGTGAATATTTACAAAACATATTATCTTTTTATGTTTTTCTGTTTGTCACATTTGTTCTTTTTTCTTCTTTCTTTTGTGATTTAAATTAATAGTTTTATTATTTTATTTTATCTCTTTATTGTCCATTTTTACAATTCTTTGTAATTATATTTTGCTGGTTCATCGAAGATTTATATTGCACAATTTACTACCCTCAACTTTCAAGGGATTTAAACCTATACCATGTGTAATGTAAGCAATTTTCCTGATAGCCTTCATTATACTTGTCTAGGTTACTTTTCTCTCATTGCTGAGACAAAATACCCAATGCTCAAAATTAAGGAAGAAAAGATTTATTTAGCTCACAGTTTGTGGAGGTTTCAGTCTGTAATCCGCTGGCTCAAAGACAGAGTGGCATGGTGAGGGGGAACTTCTCAAGGTGGCAGAAGACAGCAAAAGCAGCAAGAACGAAAGAAGGGAAACGAGCCTCTTCTTTTTCCCTTGTATTGTGTGCAGGCTGTCTTCCCTGGGGCAAGTGTAGCAGTCACACTATCTCCATGCCCTTCTCTTGCGTAGACTCAAGATGTTTACAAAGCAACGACCCTGGCCTCCTGCTCAATCACTTAGTTTTAAACTTCTCAGATTGACACAGTGAACAACATCCTAAAGCTGAAAGGGCATGTCCTCTACACCCTAGGATGTAGAACTTCTGAGTTAATTAATTTAGCTTCTAAAATTCTCAAGTTGACACAATTTATCAACCATTTCAACACTCTAGTAATGTTTTAGTTTGTCTAGACTTTGCTTCAGAAAAGTGTTAAACTCTTAAATAAGTTAGCTAATATTCATATATTTTCAATTTTCTAAAAAATATTCAGTAGCTTTAATAAATACAGAAACATACATGTTTATTTTCTTTCTGAGTAAGCTTTAGTAATTTGCAACCAATTCACCCAAGTTGTTGAATTTTTGGAATTATGTTAGCTGTAGTAGTTAATATTTTTTCTTTAATACATTTAAATTTAATGTGATTATTTTTATTGCCCTACTCATCTTACCATTCTTAGTGGAGCATTCAGGAGGGCAAATTATGCTAATTTTGCTGATAGTGGTCAAAAAAATCTTCTATATTCATACAGATTCTATTTCTAATTTTTCTATTCAGACAACTTGTTATGGTATTTCAAAAAATGCAATACTCATGTAAAAGTATGCAAATCTCAAATTGCTATAAAAGCACTTATGGTGAACAATAGCAAAAAATGAAAAACAACAGCAACAACAAAAACAAAAAACCCACAACATTTCTTATGTATTCACAAGAAGAAAAAAGATATATTATCAGAACTGAAAACACATAAACTGATGAATATAGGTATGAATATTTATTATAGGGTCATATATCAGATTTGAAATACAAGTCAGTGATGTAAGGGTCTATTGTAATAAATCAAAGCACAAAATTCTAAGAGTAATTATAGTTTCATGTAAAAACTAAAGAATCAAATATTTATCTCATACTTAACAAAATATTAAATGTAATTTGAATTAGAAACCAAAACATTAAGTGTATTTTGATGTTTATATTTTACTTAATGTAACTGATTTGTTCACTATTAAAACAATAGTGAATCTTAGCCCATCTTACAAAAAAAGATAAGAAAAATACAAATTCATGCAACTAGAAATGAAAAAGGAAAACTCACAACAGACACCATTGAAATTCTGAAAATTATTAGCAATTACTTCACAAACATATATGCAAAAACTGTAGAACTCAGAAGAATGGTAAAATTCCTAGATATATGTGAATTGCCAAGTATGAACCAAGATGACTTAAAAGTGTTGAAGAATCTAATAACAAGCAATGAAATCAAAGCATTAATACAAAAAATTACCAAGAAAACCCCCAAGGGGTTATGAATTCACAGCTGAATTCTGCAATAACTTCAGGAAAAATCTAACACCATTACTCAACAAACTTTTTAATGAAGTTGAAAAGGAAGGAGTACTTCTAAAGTCATTCTCCAAAGCTAAAATTACACTGATTCTAAAATCAGACAAGGACCCAACCAAAAAAGAGAACTTATGCCAATTAATGACCAAAGATGCAGAAATCTTTAACTAGATACTTGCAAATAAAATGCAACATTGTGAAAAAAGATCATACAACATGATCAAATAGGCATCATCCCATGTATGTAAGGATGGTTCAAAATACAAAATCAATAAATGTAATTCATCACATAAGCAGAAGGACCAAAATTACATTATTGAGCTGGGGGTTTGGCTCAGTGGCTTAAGCACCTGCCTGCCTGCCTGTCTGGCAGGCATGAGGCTGTGAGTTCAATCCCTGGTGCCACAAAAAAACAAACAAGCAAACAAACAAAAAATCACATGATTGGCATCTCAACAGACACAGAAAGATGAAACAATTAAATATACTTTATATTTATGTCTTCAAAAACATAGAGTTCTTATACTTTCATGTTCCTCTCTTCCTCATCTCGGTATTAAATAGTTGGAAACAACCTAGGGCATGTAGAGAAAGAGAACAATGTAGTCCAAGAAGTAGGGAAAAAAATTGTACAGTGTGGACGACAACCAAGCTAAAGGAGATTGATTCTTTAAATAACTTAGAGTGCTCAAAATTTCATAGAAAAACACAGATTATTAAATGGCCTAAGTTTATTAGAGTTAGTAAAGTCATGAGTAAATGTATTACCAATTGATTTATTTTACCATTGGAAATTGTGTGAGTAATTGGACTCGTTTTTGTTTCACACAAAGGATAGAGGGATACAGATCTGAAATCCCCACTGTAGGCAGAAGATGGTAAAGAATGAGATGAATTCTATTTCTCAGTATATGAGTTACATATAAAAGATTATTATTCATATGCAATAAATAATTTTAACCAATAAGAAGTTGCAGAGTACAGTAGAATGAAACAAACAAGCTACAATATGACAAGGTGATTCAAAGGGCTGGAAAAGGAAAAGATCTTTAACAGATTTTAATCTTACATGTAAGATAAATGCAGATGAAAATGAATGGGTTCCATGCATGTTTCTTGCCTAATCATATTTCTTGGGATGGAGAAAAGGTTTATTATGAAATGAAATGGAATTGAGCAATTTAAGCGAGGGTTGAATACATATCCTCTTCTGATCATCTTAAAGAGCAGTGAGTTTATGTTGAATGTAGCAGGAAAACAGAAGAAATTTCAGCTTTAAATTGTAAAACATATTCTTATATGGAATTTCAAAAGATTTTACTAGCTGTTAGTATGAACAATATGTAACATCTTTAGGTGAAATGATTTTATATTTTCTAGGAGTGACTCTTGATGGGCAGGGATGGTCACTGGGGGAAACACTGCCACGTGTGCAAAAATTTGAATGTTCATACTGTAGATAAATGGAAAAATAAAGTAATAAGCATCTCACAAGAAAAAAAATGACTCTACTCATTTTTAGCATCTAAGATATTTTACCAGATCAAATAAGCAAAATTCTGTGGATGTTAAATGTCCTAAAGCTGAAGGGAGAAAAGAGAGAGTTTATACTATTGACCTAAGAGCAACATAAGAATGTAGAAGGCAAAGGAGAAACTGGCTTAAACCTGGCAGGTGATTAAAACTGGCAGCTTAACCAGATACTCAGAAATGACCCTGAGTGCCAGTTCACCTACACAATCACTGTAGTTACTTGTCACTTTTGGTGTTCACTTTGGCAGTAGGTACAGTAAAAGTTGTAAACTTGAAGCCAAAGTATCTTTCAAGAGCAGACTCTTTATGGAATATTTAATTTTGTAATACACACTTTCCTTATTGACTGTAAGGACAGCCCTTCATAACTGCACTACAGAAATAAAATCTTTTATATGTGAAATATCAAAATTCTCTTCCTTTTACTGATTTTGAAAAACAGGACAGACAAATTACATTAAGTTGCTCTAAATTAAGATTATTAGATAAGGTCACTTGACAATAGAGAAAAATGAAAACAGTGACACTAGATTTTTATTAATATAATTACTCATTGGGGTAAATTAATAAATAGAAAAACAAAGTATAAAGAAAACACAGTATTCACTACATGATTGCAAAGTTGTTATATTTCTATTGTGATCAAATTTGGGTGATTTAATTTGTGTGTTATATGTGAGGTAATTTGGTATTTTTACTTTATAATTTCTAAAATCTCTGCAATAAATCTATTTTTTTTGTTAAGTCAAAACTAATTATTGATTTCTCTTCAGACAATGACTGCTTTTGTTGCTTAAGTCTACTTCTTCTGCTAACAACAACTGAAATTCCTGGGGAAAAGAGAAAATAGAGAAAGAATAAAAAAAGAACAATGAAACATCTGTCTGAAAGCATTGGAAAGCGATCAAGTCAGTGAGCTCTCCTAGAATGAGAAGAAATGAAGCAAGAAAGCTACACCCAATACTGGGATCTGCTTTTCTCCTTGAAGCAATAATGAACTCTAAAGTAGAAATGTCAGCGTAAGGGCCAAGAAGCAAGCTGACTTGCTAAAACTGGAGGGAAAAAATGAAGTTCACGGGATACTGAGGATAAAAAGTTCGGATAAATAACCATGGCTGATCTTGGGCTCTAAATACTATATCTTAAAAGTAACAAAGAAATGAAAGAAAAGCTTTCAAAAGAAATGAAATTCAACTTTCTCTCTTTTTTGCTTTTTGAAAACTACTGCCAAAAAGAAAATAAATTACATCAGGAGACAATAAAGTCACGTAGTCTCAGTCGTTTTTAATCAAATTTGATACCTTGTGTTTGTTACTTTTAAAAATTAACAAAGAAAAAAGCAGCATCAGAAAGAAATTAATTATAACTTTGATTTGCATTTACCTCATGATTTGTGGATTATTTTTATTTTTACTTTTGGTACTGAGGACTGAACACAGTGGCTTTATACTGAGGTACAGCTCCAGCACCCCCCACCTAGTTAATATATATATTTTTTAAATTTTGAGAAAGCTAAATTGCTAAATTGCTCAGGCCGAACTCGAACATGAGATCTTCCTAGCTGATCCTGTCAGAGTGGTGGGATTGCAGGTGTGTGCCACCCCAAACAGCTGATGAGTGATCTTAAATATCTTTTCCTATATATTGTGTTCATCTATGTGTCTTCTTCGGTAGAATGTCTGCTCAAGTCATTTACAGGTTTTGAATTGGATTTTTTTTTCAGCACATTTCCTAATAGCTAAATCTTGGAAACAACCCAAATGCCAATCAACCGCAGAATGAGTTGGAATTGTTGTGCTATTGTGAGTCAAAATGTCTCATGTATTTTGGAACTTAACCCTTTACCACAAAAATGGTTAACAATTATTCTCTGCCATTCCATAGCTTGCCTTTTAACTCAGTTGTTTACTGAAGCTTTATAACTGATTTTAGTCTCACCTGTCTACCCTTTTTGTTGCTTGTGATTTGGTGTCACTATCAATAAATCACTGACCAATGTCCAAAAGCTTTTTTCCTATATTATCCTTTTTTGGACTGTTAGAATTTTTGTGCTTTGTTTTGTCTTTGATCTACTTTGATTTGATTTTCTGTGCGGAGGGACAGAAACTTGGAGTCCAATTTTTCATGTGGAGATTCAGTTTTAACCACACAGTTGAAGATACCCTCCTTTTCCTGTGATGAATTCTTGGCAGGTCTGGCTAAGATCAGTTAGCTATACCTTTTGAGACTGCCTTGTGTCCTTTGGCCTATATGCCTATAATTATACAAGTATTTTATAGTTTTAATTTCCATATCATTACAATATTTTTTAAGTCAAAACATGTGATACCTCCAGCTCTGTTGATCATTCTCAAAATTCCTTCAACAATTTGAAATCTTTGTGGTTTTATACAAATATTAGGATTATTTTCTTACATCTTGTAAAAAACAAAACAAAACGAATAAACAAAAAGTTGCCATTGTGGAGGACTGCCACAGACCACCCAGACTCAAGTGTGATTGTGTTTACTTATGACCCATCATGCTGTATAGAGGTGACTTCCCTCAATTGACTTTCAGTTCAACTAGTGAGTCTGGCCAAGGTTGTGTGCATATCCTCATTAAAGCAGGCGACTAATGATGGACTAGCATTGTTTATTATCAAGGGCTATGGTTGAGTGCATATAGATGAGACGTGATACCATAGGGCTAAGATATGAGATAATATCTCTGCTGAGGCCTGCATGACTCCAAAGGACAATTCCTTCCCAGAAGTGGCAACACAGCAAGTTACTTGTTAACCGTAATTTAAATCTGGCTGTTTCTGTCCCTTCCTCGAGAACGCTTTCCTCCCTCTGTTACAAGCCTTGCCAGCCTCACAAATTGTCTAGCACATCCAGCAGCAATCCCTCTAACAGTTTCCTCAATGACTAAATACCAAGGTTCTGGGCACCTTGCGGCCTTTTGTTCCCTAAGAACAAGTGGTCATCCTGGATGCCAGCTGCACCCCTATTTTGTCTCTCACTCTTTCTTCTCACTGTGCATTACTCTGGGCAGGCAATTGGAGTCCACTGCAGAAGTCTCCAATATGCCACTTAGATGTTCATGGAGATAACCTTGAATATGCAGATGTCTTTGAAAACCATACGCATTTTAAGAATATTTAGCTTGTAAGTACATGGACTCAAAATGTTTTTGAAATTATTTATGATTTAGTTAATTTCTTTCAATGTTTTGTAGTTTCTAATATTGTTAGGACGGCTAATACTAAAAACCAGAAGATAATGAAAGTCAGAAAGAATGTGAAGAAATCGAAACATTTGTATACCTTTGGTGGGATTATAGATAGGCAGCTCTTCCTCAAAAAATTAAAAATACACTGCCATAGGATTCAGAAGTCTCATTTCTCACTATATATCCTAAAGGGTTAAAATCAGAATCTCAAAGAAATATCTGTACTTCTACATTCATTTTGCAATTATGCACAGAAGCCAAGATGTTGGATAATCTGAATGCCCATTGGTAAAGGAATAGATAAGGGAAATAAATCAAATGCTTGAGAAAATCATTCAATATACCATGTTTGACATCGTGGGCAAATTTGGATATATTATCCTAAGTGAAATCAACCAGTCACAAAAGATACAATGCTAAATGATTGACGCTAGATCATCCTTCTAAAATAATCAAGTTCAAGGAATGGAATAGCGGTTGTCTTGGGGAAGGGAGAAGTAAAATTATCAAACTAGATAATGTTATTTAATTTCATTCATACTAAAGTCAATAGTAAAATAAATTTATTGGTTTGAAATCAAACAGCAATTACATAAGTAAGTAAAGCAAAGTGTACGGTGAAGAGGCTTTGGGGTGAGTCTTAATGTACTGCTGTAGTCATTAAATTGGGTATGAAATTCGATAATGTATTCATGTTTAAAGGTGTCTTATGTGTTTTGGTGTATATATTCTTCTTCAATAGAAAAATTCATTAATATGTTTTTACAGAGAAAGATTATGTATAATCTTTTATGATGCATTCTGTATATCTGCTACTAAAAGTAAATGGGTTACAGTATTAAACTAAAATTTTTCATATAACATTAAATGCATAGACTCAGTAATGTGTAAACATGTGAAAAGAGGAAAGAAATACTGATATAAAGACATCATGAATATGTATGTAAACATCATAGGCTATTTTCTATTTCTGGGTTATTATACCCATAGTTAACTCAATCTTCATAAAATTTACTTCCTGCAAAGGTACTTATTCATGTTGGTAGTATTATTACAAAATAAGACTATGTATAAATGTTTTACTCAAGTATCAAGAACTCACAAAATTACCAGAATATCCCATTTTAAATTTGAAAATAATTTTCTATAATGTCTATTACTTAAAGGGTTTATCAATTATTACAAAAACAAATAACTTCTATATAAGCTCCCAGTAAAATTTTGCTCAATTAATTCAAGTTTGGGGATATTTTTCTCATAAAAATATCTTTACATTTGCCTGGATTTTATTTTAAAGCATTAATGTTAATGAAAAACTTATTTTGAAATTAACACTTTCTACCTTAGTATGTTATTATTTTACATATACTCATAAACACTCAAAATGACCTAAACTAAGGTACAATTGTCATTTTATCCCTTCTATACCAATATCATGTCTAGTTGTCTCTCTCAACTGGACTTCTAAATATAATGTTCATTTAGTCAGGAAAATTTCCAAAAAAACCTCGATCTGTAAATACCTCTTGACTTTTATGTTTCAACTAGAGAAAAAGAGCTGACATACAAACAGAAAATGTTTTTTTTTTGCATACAGTACAAAGATTATTGCATTTTAAATTTACTTTATAAAAACTACATGTACAAGATAAAATGTCCGAATGTTATATGAAGTTGAAAAGCAAATTCATGCAAAAAAAACACCCCCTCTCCAAACATTTACTAACACTACTGACTTATTTAATTTAGAGACAACCAGACCTGAGGTAGACAGAATAATGGTCTCAAGACAGACATGTGCTAATTTCTGATGTTTTTATGCCTGCATACATAGAGTTATAAAATAACTCTGAATTTATGTTAAGGAGGCTCTGATAGCACTTTTCCTTTAATTGACTTCAGTTCAGTTAAGACAGCTTTTTATTTTCTGCACAGATTTACCTGGTTCTGTTCAAGAGCAATCATTTCAACACACTCCCATAAAAAAAACATTGATTTTAATGAGCATTTCTAAAAGTGAACCACGTTTTGATTTTTATTTAATTATTTATTGTTTATTTAACAGAAATGAAGATTGGACCCAGGGCCTTCACAGTGAACTGAGTTCAAAACTCTTCTTTTGTTTATTTTTGTTTGTTTGTTTTAATTTGAAACAGGGCTTCATTAAATTGCTAAGCTGTCCAGGCTGAGCAGGAGTGTATGTTTCTCTTTCCTCAACCCTCATGAGTGCTGAGATTACAGGTGTACACCATCATGACTCCCGGCATTTTATGGTTTGAAACAACTAAGAAATATATACATTAAAATGTAACTGGTATTATTGTTTTATAATAAATCAAATTAAAGTGGTGCAGTTATAGTATCAGAGACTCACTTGTTCATGTGGTACTCAATTGCCACTTTAGTTTACAAGTTATGTTTGTTTGAGGATATGGCCCATAAACATTCACATTTAAAGGAATCACGAACCATAGTTGTCAACATTTGCCTTCTTTCTGTATATCAGTCACACTAGAAACTCTTATCAAAATAAATTGTCTGCAATAAAAAATGGTGTGAGTTGAAGAAAGAGAACAAGCTATAATTTCATAGGGTAAGCAGGAATAAAATATATGTAAAATAAGATGGAAATAATTGAAAGTAGGAGTGGATATGTTGAAGGATTGCAGTAAAAAATGAGACAAAAAAGGGATTAAAATACACAAATCAGACTTTTACATTTAAAAACTGTTAATATGGGCTCAACTTTGATTTTACTTTATATTTAAGTAATGTACCAAAAAATCCTTCAGTTACTGACTTAAAATAAAACATTGTTACCTTTCAATTCTATACATCTCTATAAATATTCAGCCTTATTTAAATATGTTTAGAAGAAAAAATTAGTTTCTTATATCTTCAATTGCCAAATTAGTTCTACATTTTCCATAAGTGTTATTGAAATACGGACATTTATGTATTTCCTGTCTCCTCCCCTTCTAATAAGCGCTACCATTGTTTTAACTTCGGAATTCCCCAGGTTGTTTTGTATAGTCTAGACCCAGGACAAAGTACATACATCTGCTTGGAAAATATTTTAATATAATAATAGCTCTATATCACTTCTCAGCCTTTTGGCTAACATCAAGTATAATAATAGATCCATGTCTAATGGTATATTTACGTTTTTGAAAAAAAATCATTGCTGGTTAAAATATTTCAGGCTGGTAAAATGCCTCTCTACATTCACTCTGGCATTGTATATGTTAGGGTAAAACAGTCTCCTGTTATAGGAATAAATAACTTTTGGTTATTTCCATTCTCTTAGCAGTAAAAAGGCTTTTGGAATTATTATGTACTGAAGTGAATGGGCACGGGTTGGGAAGATCGCATGTAATTACAGATATTAAGACTTGTAATCCTTGGGGGGATTAATCTGTCATTTTAATAAGTGAGTCCTGAGAAAGATTGTAACGCTGAACCAAATAGAGCACGGGATGACAGTGAGCTTCGACCCGTAGGGCCAGCGGGCGTTCTCAGGAAGGCAGTGCCAGGGACCTCCGCAGCAGCCTGTGTGGGATTGCTCTGTCCGTGACTGAAGTCTTTCAGTTCTCAAAGAGTCAAAGCAGCATCTCATATGCTGTACAATTTTACTTTAGTTCATTAGTTTTCCTACAAAGGAAGCAATTTTATATTTTTTACATCATAAAAACTTTTTTTGTGTGATCTCTAACACAATCTATTCTTTCTGCGGCCTTGCTTGTTTTATTTCTATCTTCAAAAATGGACTCAAAGTAGTATTTCTCATTTATCTTTATTTTTCTGAAGTAATAATATGCATACAAAAGAACTCAAATACTGTAAGGGAATGTCTTGTAATTTTCACAAATAACATACTTGTGTTACCTGTACAAAGAATATTAAGAAGGCCCTGACCTGAAAAGTGATCCTTTTATTGCATTCTAACCAAAATAAGATGACCATCATTACTAAAAGGAAGTTTGGTTTTTCTTTATGAATTCTTGTCTTACTACAACTGCACAAAATGTATTCTTGTGTTAACTTTTCTCCCATTAGCATTATGTTTCTGTGACATACGAATAATGCTGTCTGTAGTGGTGGCTTGTTCATTCTCAGTTATTCCTTATCTATTGTAAATGTATGTAGATTGCAATCTATGTATATTTCAATTTATCCACCTATTTTAATTATTGATCATGATCTCAGTGATTTTAGAGTTGTACCCATCAGATATAGTTCAGGTAAAGACAATATTTTACAGCCAAATACACATCTAAGTATGTAGTTGTTTAGTTATGAATATATGTGAGTATGTGTCCAGCTTTAGCAAACATGGATTGTTCTTCAAACTGTTTGTGCCAATTAAACCTGCATCAGCAAAGTTAAAAACCTACAGTGCTTTCATATGCTTTAAACTTTTGTTGTTCTCTGTTTTGATTTTTGCTTTCCTTTAAGTCATCCAGGTATATTTGAAATTGTTGCAAACTTATAGCTAAATTTTGATTATTCTAATATCTAATAGAAATTAATATCATTTAACATTAATTTTATTCCCAACTTATAGCTTATTTACCCACACAATTGCCCTTAATACGAATAAATTATATGAGAAATTTGATTGTGTATATTAATTCAACATAACCAGTATAATTTATTTCATTGTTGATTATATGTATTTTAAATTAGAAAATTGATATTTGAATACTTTCTTTTTTAAGTGTTTTTTGTAACACTGTCATGCTTCAAACACATAGAAAAATACATAGAAGGATATGAAGAGGAGACTTTAAAAACTATGTAATATAAAAGAAAATAATTAATTCTGAGACTTGAAGTTTTCCACTATTTTGTTCTCATGTTTTAAAAAAATATTTCTTTATTAATACATGTGTCCTCTTACTAGACATAAAGATACTACCTTACCCTTATTAATAGGTTGAATAATGTGAAATTTTCCATTCTTATATATTTTGGCCAGTGGCATTTGATGTAGCTTAATCCATGTACCTGTACTAATTATGATAATTTTTATTCCATCTTGCCCAGTACCTCATGTGTTAAACACTAATCATTCAAATAGAAGATCCAAGCATCAGTGATGTTTTGTAATTTTACCTTTATGTCTCATAACGATATCCTCATAGAAAAAATTATTGCACAAATAATTTTTAAAGGTATAGTTCAATCATCTCTCCAGTTTCCATAATGCAAATTTTTTCAAGGATAGTCTTGCTTTGTTTTTCACAAAGTAAATAAGTCTGAGGCATTTTGTTCCTACAAATTCCTATGAGTGGACTTTTAATTTTTTTGTGTTCCAGCAAATCCTCAGCTCTTTTCTTTTAACTTTTATCATAAATTGTGGGAAGTTAGTTCTTAGCACCTGTGTGCTCTGGGTAGCCTGCTTTTAGCTTAGAAAAGCAATGACTATGCCCCTTAATGGCTATAAATTAGGAATGAAGATAAATAGAGAGATTAGGGATCTTTCTTGAGAAAAATATATTAAGTTTAGCTCCTAGATTTTCACATCTAGATTGGCGGTTATTTTAGATCCCTGTCAGCTTTACATCCCATTAGTTGATGATGTTCTAATAAAGACATACTTCCAAATACTTAAAATTTCAAATAAAAAATGGTTTTTCAAAAGCATAAAGTCATGTTTCTCCAAAAACAGTTCTAACAGTCTTTCAATATTATTATTTGTTACATAATTTATTTTTCAATGTGTTTTTATAACTGATTTCTATTTCTGGAAATTGTGTTATTTTCTTCTGTAGTATCTGTTTTTAATGCTATAAATATCTCCATTAAATATGAAACACCCTCACTCTTGACTTCACTAAATTCATTTACCTCCCAGTTGCCTCATCACCAAATACCACCATATTGGATGTTTCTTTCAATATGTGAATTTTGGGACAAAGGAAGGACCGAACTTAGTCTACAGTCCCTGGAAACTAAGAGTCCTGGAACACTAAAGGCCAATGTCTTGTGGAAAGGAAAGCAAGTGGTTTTCTGAATGCTTCGCTTCGACTTACTAGAAGTGAAAAACTGTCATTCTATCTTTATTGACCTAATAATAAATCTATATGATTCAAAAAGTAATTCTAACATTCTAGGAAATATTAGTTATTGGTTTCCAGGGGAAACACTAACAGCAGATGGTCTATGGTCATTAGATCATGACTTCTCCTTTACTATATATTCAGATCTTTGTTCTCATGAGTAAGATTTTCATGTTGTACTATTGAATCTTCAACTTGTGTCAGTTTATCGTGCAGAAATATCTGTAATGAGGCATGAAATCTTATCTTCCTTGATTTACCAGCCAAAGCAAACTTATCATGAGGCCACAGTGGTGGGTTGAGGGTGAAAGAAATCTAGCAAGAGTTGGTGCTCTGGGGTCACGATCTACAAGAACAGATCAGAGACTGTTCTCCTCTGCAGCACTTTCAGAGGGAAGTATGTGTGCTTCTCACACATGTGTGTCTTGGTGGATGAGACAACTCAGTTTCATGATCACTTGTAGGCCAGTGAGATTGAGGCTCCCCTGGAACCCAGAAAAGATTTTATTGTAACCTTAAGGGACCTCACTGCAAATCTCTTTAAGAGCTAGTACAGCTGTGTACATCCCACAATAACACTGGAATTTTAGTGTCATTGCCTTTGCCAAGTCATGTGTGGCAGAGATGTATTTACTGTAGTTTAGGCCAACTGTTAAAGCAATGTGAAGTTTGTATCCCTAATTCAGAATCTCGTAGCATTCAAAGAGTTCACATTTAGCTGGTCACATGTTACCTTTAATGTGAAAAGAGGCCAAATGAACCTCTCGCCCTTTCTTAGTCCTAGAGAACACAACGGACGTAAACTTTGCCTTCAAAGAGAAAATCCTAATGCCAATTCAACCCAATCAGCAACACCAATAACCATGACTGGAATGGAAATTTCCTGACATTTTACATGTTTTATTTATTTTAAACTGTAACTGTTACAAAACTGAGAGGTATTAACTATGTGTTTTTCTTCATGTCCTATCAGCACGTAGACATGGATATGTGGGCCAGTACAATGTCTTTTGAGATGCTGAGTGAGACTACAATACTGCAAATTACATTATGACAGAAAACGGCAAAGGGAAAAGCACCAATAGAGGTTTAGTGCTGTCGTTATGAGTTTCAATCCAACTGCTGCTGGTGTTTTCTACTTACTGGTAGACAGCAAAATCTTTTGGCAGTTTGATAGCTGCATAATAGGTGCCAGGGGCTATGCTAATTACTCCTATAAAGAGAGAACATCTGGAACAGCAATTGGAGTCACCATCAGATTTTATGTGCTTCGTATCCCAATGCTGCCATGTTTCATCTGCTCATACAAAACAGACAAATCAAAGAATTATGATAGGAATAACCATCCTCGATTGCAATTCTTTTCCCAGGAATGCGGCATTGCATTTATGGTTTTCTTTTTGTGGGGAGAATCAGATTTCAGAAGTAATCCTTGATGCCTGCAAAACATTGAATCCACTGTCGAAATAACTTATACCAAAATACTATCACTTACTTTTAAATCCTACTTCTGGTAGAATATAGTGGCTATTTAGAAGCATGAAGCAGATCCAGTGACCAGATGCATCTGTAAGTTACCAAAAAATTTCATTACAGCACAGGCACTTGCTGTGGTCACTTCCATTTCTAACTTTTAGTCAAAGCAACTGAACTGACAATTGGAATCACACTTGATTTCTCTAGGTAGCATATTATGCAGAATTTAAAGAACATATAGCCATATTGATTGAATTGTCTTAATTATAACATGTTTTCATTTCTGGAAGATTTTGAACACATCCCCACATGGATTGCTCAAGCTTTTGCTTATATGTTGAAGTTAATGTAGCATTTGATGTCAACATGTTTGTCTTGATTTCATTATTGCCTGTCTCTTGAGACAAACTGTGGTCAGAATTCACTCATTACCCCAGAGGCTGGGAGGTAGTAAGAGTGAGGTAGGAAGCAGAATTATCACTCTACTCCAAAAAAGTTGTATCATGAAACTGATCTGAGGATTTTTCACAAGACCATGAATAGCTATCAATACAGGCTGAGGCATTCGGCATAAATGAAATTCATATACAGTTATACCCACACAAATGACCCAATTTCATCTCTCTGACCACACCATTCCCCAGTGAAGGATTCAACTTTCGCATGAAAGATAAAGAAATTTATGAATTCAATTATGTTTCAATTTAATTAATTCAAGAATAAATCTGTATCTGATTGTTGGCTTTATTAGTCCTCACTCTTAAAAAAAATTCTGCCTTGAACTTCTGCTGTTTGTCATGTACGCAATGATCTTTAATTAAACTTTTCAGTGTTGTCAAAAGTAGCCAAAACAATCCTAAGTTTTTAACATTTCTGTCTTCATCAAAATGTGCTAATGAAGCCATCATTATTGACTGAAGTCATCATTATTCACAGAAACCAAGGCTTCTTTAGTTGTTACACCTCGGCTTCTGAACTCAATTCTCTCCAGGATTCTCGTCACAAAAGGAACTGGATGAGAATTGGAGAACCAAATCAAACTTCCCCTAAGGGCAACATTGAACCTAACCATTGAGTTTGATTCAGTTCTTGTCCTACTTGGTTTGCAATCAGAATCATGGAAACAATCAAGTTCATGAACCAAGGTAACACTTGTTTTCCATGGTTTTGTTGATTGGAAAAACATTGTCTTCTTATTCTAACATCAGATCACCGGAAATCCAAGCAGACTGGATAACAAAATCCACAGCCTGATAGCTGAGTTTGAGTTTTCTGCATCTAATTCTGACATAGATGAGTAAGTAATGATAACAGAAACCACTGTGTGCAGATAGTTTCAAATACGTACATTTATAACTCAGCACTGAACACTGAAGGTGAATGTTCTTGACTGCCAATAAACCATACCAAACACCACCCCTCTGTCTCTCACTACCACTGAAAAATGGGGCATGAATTTGAATATACACCCTGGAGAGGGAATACAATAGGTGAAACACCACAACAAGAAGTCACTATAGCCGATTCCGTAGCTGTGCCTCAGTGTGCTGGCAGCTGGGTGAGGGACTATGGATAGTGCCAGTTGAAAATTTACACACATCTGGCACCTCATTGACCAAGAAAAACACAAAAACATTGAAGCAACTGCTTTCTTCTGCTTTTCATCTTCCAAATCTCATAGACCTGCTTTTAATGTATGGAGCTTTAATTTATTAGTTCATTCTCCATCCAGAATATAATCTATAATATGGAAAATAAAGTTTCAGCTTTTTTTTTCTTTTTTTTCGTGGCACTGGGGATCAAACTCACAACCTCGCAACTGCCAGCCAGGCTCTTAAGCCACTGAGCCAAACTCCCAGCCCTAGTTTTTTGAGGCAGGGTCGCACTGTGTAGCTCAGGCAGGCCTTGCGCTCGCGTTGTAGCCCAAGCCAGCCTCAAACTCACAACATTCCGCCTACCTCAGCCTCCCGTGTGCTGGGTTTAAAGGCATGCGGCACCTCGCCCAGCTAGTTTCAGCTTTCTTGCTTCTCTAAAATGTAAAGGAAGAAATGAAAGTTGACAGGACTCTGGCCTCATTGGTCAGTTAGAACCATGGTGAGAAGTAAATGAGAGAAATGTTTACAATTTATTAAGACTGTTGTTTGGGTTGGAGTAATTATTTAATCTGTAGTTTTTTTCTATTTTATGTAGTTAATCAAGATACTGGTTTAGAATTTATTGCCTAAATACTGTATACCAAAAATTGTGTAAGTCAATGAATAAAGCAAGGCTATCAGAGAAGCTAATGTATTCCCCTTTTCCTTTCAAAAGAGATAGCTGTTCTGTTGCCTTCTTAGCACATTAAAAATATCTTATTTTCAATTCATTTTTCTTTCTGTAATGATGTAAATTCTGTGACATCAAAATACATATGGAATTGTCATGCCATTTACCTTTGAGGTTGAAAATGGTTGAAGAGGGGATTCTTGGTGCCTCATCTCTGTATCTATCATAACTTAACATTACTATATTCAAGAAATAAGTAGGATGTCTTATTAGACTTTGATGGAAAGTTGCCATTGCTCTACAAAATAAAGTAAAAATCTTATAACAGTAGTTTAAGAAATGATCTGTGTTCAGAGTCTTATGAATCGCCTTTCTTATCAGTTTAAGAAGGTCTGACAATGATTTGATATCTTACATTTCTTATCCTGTCTTGCCAGTACAGGCCAGAGTCTTCTTTTCTTTGTGCAAAATTACTGCTATGTGTGGAACATACTTTATTAGCACTTGAAATTACATCCCTTAAGTACTGAATTTTAATACATTAATACATTCATAACATGCTGGTTTTTTTATTTCAAAATCACTATAGGATTTACCTTTATGGGGGGGTTGTTTATCTTTCCTGCTTTACTAAATTTTAGGACTAAATGTTTGAAATGTTGTTTCTTAGAAAATATTAATGCATAGTTCTTTTTTCTAGACTCGCATGTGTAACCATCATATTGTCTCCCTTGTGTAAAAAACTGTAAGAGTAAACAAGATCCAAAATGTGCAATAGATATTGTGAAAGTGAAGAAACTACTCAAAAGGATAGAACAATTGGGATGGGGAAAGGAGAAAACACAGTAGGAAAAAAGACTATATATATATACATATGTGTGTGTGTGTGTGTGTTTTAGATAATTATACTACTAATCTCTGTTCACCAAAAAGAACAGTTTGTGCTTTCATCATTTGATTATTTTTTCATGCCTATATCCCTTAATCTGAGCAACTACTTTAATGATAATACACATATATTAACTATTGCTAACGTGAAATTATTTTGATATTTTATATCATTGTATTTATTCTTTTTTCATTTTTAAACAAAGCACTGTGTGCATAATAGAGTGGATGCACCTTGCAACTCTAATACTAGGTGAAATAGCACAGACAGTGAAGATTCAATAAAACATGATTTCTCTTATATGAGAAACCAAAAGTGTAAAATTACAGAACAAAATAAAAGAAAGATGATAAGACATAGGAAGGTAGACTTTGTGGAGATGAGAAGGTGACCTAGGGATGAGGAAGCAAAAAAAGTTCAAGATGCAAAATGTACCAACTGCCCATGAAGAATATAATCTTTATGTATCACAAATATACAGTAATAAATTTTCATTTTAAAATTCATGTATATTTCTTAATATGTATTCTCATAAAATAATAGTAATGACAAATTTTTGCACACAAACCATTGCAAATTTTATAATTACATTGATATTTCAAATACTACAAATGTACTATAGCAAGATTTTAGAAGTTTTGAGAGATAGTTCCCTGGTTACCTGCTTATCCACCTCCCAAAATGGATGATTGAGTGATTTAGAAAATTAATATTAATGTCTACCAAGTCATGCTTTAAGGAAATAAAATTTAAGACTCTTGTAGTTTGCAAATCTCAGGCAAAAGTCTATGTACAAAGTATACAAAAATAAAGTATATTTGCATAAAAACATTTAAAAACCCATTAAAGTATCTTATAGAATAAATTTAAACATGAAAACAAAATAAGAGATTTCACACATAAGTTTTTTTTTTTTTACCAAGACTCGAACTCAGGGCTGCACTTGACAAGCAGGCACTGTGCCCCTGAGCTACATCCCTATCCCTATATTAGGTCTTCTCAAAATAATTCATAATCCTAGCCGGGCATGGTGGCGCACGCCTTTAATCCCATCACTCGGGAGGCTGAGGTAGGAGAAGTGTTGTGAGTTCAAGGCTGGCCTGAGCTACATAGTGCGACCGTGCCTCAAAAAACCAGGGCTGGGAGTTTGGCTCAGTGGCTTACGCGCCTGCCCTGGCAGGCGCGAGGTTGTGAGTTCAATCCCCAGTACCGCAAAAAAATAAAAAAATTTAAAAAAATAATAATTCATAATCTTGATCTATTTATTAAAGAAAAGTGAGCATATGCAAGTATTAAAATAAATGGTATCTATAGCAGTTAATGGACTCGGTATCATTACATGAAAGAATATGACCACATTTAGGAGTTAAGGTGAATCATTTTAATAGCGTAGCTCTTTCTGGACTCTAGATTTGTATCTTCACACATTCTCAGTTTCCAGGTGTTTCAAACTGTGCATCGAGGACTCTCTTCTGATCGTACCATAGTACATATCCCTATAGTAGGATATAAATTAAAATATCAGACCTATAATGTGATACCTTCTAACTTAGTCTATGGTTATATGGCTCTCTTTGAAAAATATCTAAGCATCTTTTCAAAACAAAGATTGTACAAGTCACATAATTTTTATGATTGAATTCTCAAAGGTCAGATTTGACCAGGCATGGACTGTCTTGATTTCTGCATAAAATGATACTTTCTAAAGTTACATACTTTAAGTAAATTTGCCATTTTGAAACTTGATAGAAGGATCATTTTTTTTTTTTTTTCTCGGCATCGGGGATTGAACTCACAACCTCACGCCTGTCAGGGCAGGCGCTTAAGTCACTGAGCCAAACTCCCAGCCCTGATTTTTTGAGGCAGGATCACACTATGTAGCTCAGGCCGGTCTTGTGCTCGCGTTGTAGTCCAAGCCGGCCTCGAACTCACAACGGTCCACCTACCTCAGCCTGCCGAGTGCTGGGGTTAAAGGCGTGCACCACCACGCCCGGCTCCGAGGATCATATTTAATTTAATATATAAAATTGTTTTATTCATCTGGTTAAAATATAGGAAATTTTATGAATTAATTGGGGTATAAATTTTATTACTTTTTTTTTAATTGGGCAAAAAACTAAAGATGTGAACCATGTAAGACATTTCTTATGAAAACAAATATTGTCTCTTGGGAATACATAAAAGGCTTGCATTTCACCTGTTTGAAATGAAAGTAACCTTAAAATATATATGTCCTTTCTAATGAGTAGACAAAATAGTGGTGAAATTTTAGCAGTGTCGTGTGTGACAATCATTTCTTTTCATTTTTAAAAAGTATGTAAATGGACACGCTCTAATAAATTGACTGTATCACATTATGTCAATTGTGTGATTATTCTTACCTCTCAACCAAAAGTTAGCTTTCAAGCTTCTTTTTCTCAACTGAGACAAAATGCAAAGGTTACATTTAATCTTGTTAGCATATCATGTATTTGATTTAATGTTTGTTCAGATAATTTAAGACAATTCTGACTTTGAAACAGTGTTGTTACTCATATAATGATAGAATTCTGACTCGTCTTCCACCTTGAGATGGCAATTAACCTTATTGGATGAAATTGCTTTCATAATGAATGACTTCATTTTTATAACAAACATTTTAGTACTTTAGCCCAACATTAGTAACTATATAAAAACACTAAAATATGAAAAATATTTTCTAAAAATGTCTATAAACTCACTAATTCAAATAGGTTCTGTGAACATCCATTCCATCATTTACTATTGAGTACAGCTGCAAAAATAATATCTTTCACTAGCTCCTCTGATATTTTTGGTTTTTTTTTGTTTTTGGCAGTACTAAGAATTGGATCCAGGTTATTAATGCTGAGCAAAATTCTTAGTCATCCTTTAATTTTTTATGTTGATACTGGGACTCACCAATTTGCCCACATGTGGTTCAAATTTGGAATTCTTTTCATTCAGACTCCTGATTAGCTGGAATTACAGGCGTGCACCACCATCACAATGGCTGGATCATTTATTTATTTACTCATTTATTTATTTTTCATACTGGCAATCAAACTCATGACCTTGCACTTGCCAGGCAGGCACTTATGCCACTGAGATAAATCCCTGGCCCAAAGGAGAGTTTATACAGTTTTTTTGTTTGTTTGCTTTGTTTTGTTTTGTTTTTGGTAGGGGATCTAACCCCCAACCTTGTGCTTTCCAGGCAAGTGCTTGAGCCTCTGAGCTAAATCCCCAGCCCTTGAATCAATTTTTAAATAAATATATTATTTCACTCTTGTTCTTTTTTTCGGTCAAATGGCTAATACTCTCGCTGCTTTTGAAGCATTCAGAAGAACACATATTTAATTTCTATTCAGTTTCTGGATTTCTTGTTGAAAAATACACATACACTATATGTCTATATCCATATCTATATTTACATCTGTATCTATGTATTTGTTCAGTACACAAGAAAACATTGATGATCTTGTACACATTTACTACTTACTATATGATGCAACTGCATGAAGATAGAATTTCATGGAAGCTTTACTTAAATAGAAATATATTGAGCAGGAATGCAATGAATGATGAAGTACTCTATAATTTGTATTGACAATTTTATTTATGTGACACTTTAATGGACTAAATTATGTTGTTTTCAAGTGTAATTTAGAGTGTAAATTATGTAAAACACTTTCAAAAGTTCTTCATATTTTTTCATGGGTACCACAGTGAGTTGATTCAATTATGTTTTTCTAAAATTATTACTTAAAATATGACTATGGAATCTGTATTTTCTCATTGCTCAAAACACTGATTCTTATGTAATCCAAAATACTTATATAAAAGGAAATTTAAATTACTTAATTAAAAATAATTAACGTTGTTTATATTTCTTAACTATATAGTAAGGAGATTATATATACTGATATTTTGATTTATACACTGTCCTATGTGAATGCATCCATGCTACATACGTAAATTGAATGGAAAATTTGAAATGTATACCACATTCCAAGAGAGATGTATATTTGCCAACTCATTTACTTCCATATATATTTCACTAAAAAGTATGTTGAATATATACACACTGATTATTCTGCATAGCTAAAAGAAGATAAGTCTAGATATGTACACTTTTACTTTTTAATTGCTGTTAATATAATACACAACTTAGAAGATAACCGACGGCTTCTTGTAGTGAGGGATTTCAGATTAAAAAGAATAAACCAAGATGTAACATTTTTGCCACCAAGATTCCCTCTTACCTTTGGAAGACTAAATATTGATGTTTCTAAAGTATTAGATACTTGCATTTTTTTTCTTATAGAAAAATGTGAAATAACCTAGGGAAATAGAACAAACCCAATCTTTAAAATAATCAAACTTGTTTTGATATGCATCATGAGAAACTGTGGTGTCAAAAAGTGAATGTCAATAGTTTGTGTTATTATGTGTAGAGAAATATTTATTTTTCTGTGTATTTAACAAGAATAGCTGTTCTCTCCATATTTTAGAGGAGACTATTTTACTGGCCCTCCTCTCATTTTTTTATGTGAAAGCTCACAATAAAAACCAATAAGCTGCTCTTCTGCCTCACAAATGAGATTCAAGTTGATTAAATGAATAAAAACTTTGAAGAAAACAGGAAAACTCCTGGTGGAACTTGTAATGTTTTAATTTTCTAATCAGAATTTCAAGACCTCTAATAATGGATTCCATGCTATTTAAAACTTGTCAGCACTACAGTTATTCTGATAAAATTATGGTAAATGCTAGTGAAAGAGATTTTTTTTTTTTTTTTTTTTTTTCAGCACCGGGGATTGAACTCACAACCTCATGCCTGCCTGACAGGAGTATAAGCCACTGAGCCAAACTCCCAGCCCTGGTTTTCTGAGGCAGGGTCGCACTGTGTAGCTCAGGCCAGCCTTGCGCTCGCGTTGTAGCCCAAGCTGGCCTCGAACTCACAATGCTCCTCCTACCTCAGCCTCCCGAGTGCTGGGATTAAAGGCGTGCGCCACCATGCCCGGCTGAAGGAGAATTTTAATAAGTAAAATAGTTTCTGAGTTAAGCATATATTCATCCCTCTAGAATTTGCTCAAGTGGTATACTGGCATATACACTTTCGAAATAAAGAACAGTCAAGTTTCTTCAAAAGTAACAGTTAAGCTATTTCAGTATTAAGGTGGTTTAAAGCATCAGAGTAGCACTTACCGTTGGACAAAGTTTTAATGTACTGAACATATTACAAATAAGTGGCATAGATTCTTTGGGAATATGCTCATCACATTAATGATAGGCCACTTATTTGTAATATGTTGAGTACATTAAAACTTTGTCCAACGGTAAGTGCTACTCTGATGCTTTGATTTTATAAAATTTTCTCTAATAACTCCTGGTTCACCTTCTCTGATTCTAGACTAGGAAGGCATGTGTGTTAAGGAGAGAAAATGCATGATTTATGTATGTACTGCCTTGTCTAAATCCACCAAAATATTTAAGGTAAGGGAAAAAGAAAATGATTACCAAAAAGTATTTAGAATGGCAATCCATTTTTCTATTTTGCTTCTATTTACCACTAATGTTTAAGATCAAGCTCTTTTCCTTGATACTTATTCCTACATAATAAATTTACTATCACTAGCAGCATAACTACCTACTTACTTGCTATTTCTGTGGCTTGAGTAGCTGAGAATAATTTAGTCTGCTGTTTCTATCTCAGGGTCTCTCTTGAAGTTGAGATTCAGATGACTTCTTGGGCTGCAGCCAAATGAGGCCTTGCATGAACTGGGAAATCATCTTTGAATAGTTTCTAACAATGACTGTTGAGAGCTCCTCACCAGCTCATGGCACAGTACGACAATGCCAAATATGCCCCTTGGAGTGGATTTCTTTAGAGAACTACATGGCCAAGATACCTTCAATTTTCTCAGCTCAGAACTGTAGTTTGTCATTTAAACCTGCTCTAATGTTTGCACAGGTCATCGCTATGATGTGGGAGGGGACTTCATAGAAAAAAAGAAGTATTGGAGGTAATATACACTGGGGTCCAAATCTACCTTCAGTCATATCAAGAAAGTCTGGACGTATTCTATAGTACTGTTATTTTATAAGCATTGACTTTTTCAGAACAACTCTATTGGAAAGCTGCTGAAATCACCTCTCAAATAATTTTATGAATACACTTTCAAAAGTTCACTCTCATTTTTCCTAACTAAATAGATTTATTAGACCAGTGAAGTAAATCCATGTGTTACTCATTTTCTCCCTTATTCCCTATTTCTCCTATTCCTTACTCTTTTGGCATTTGAAGAATTTTCCTCTTTTTAGGCTTCACTCATATCTCACTTCTTGACAGCAAAAAGTTGAACCTATTCCACCAATTTGAGCCACCAATTGGACATATACTCTACCTTTATTAAGCATTAACTAGTGACTTCTATTAATAAGTTACTTTTGCCCAAGCAGAATATACTCTTGAATGGAAAATGTCTTACATTTAGTTTTGATATTAACTATTTATTATATCATTGACCACAATTATAATCATAATATAAATACAAATAATATTTATGCTATTAAATTATGTGTATAAATGTAACTGTCAATAGCATCTCAGCAGCACATTGTGTAATAAACTGTTCAATTTATCCATCCTTCAAAGAAAAAAATAATTCTTTGAAATAGTAATTACCATACTCATCATTATTTTAGGCTATATTTCTCAATAATCTGACAATAATCCTTGATGGTTTTCTTGAAAAACATCATTTTCTGTTGACTGAAATACCTTAGAAAAATAAAAGTTCCAAACTAAATTCAAATCTAGTCTGAAGTTGGCTTTACTTTCTTGTTAAAAGGTATCTTTTTTTTTTTTTTCCAATTTGCACTGTTATTTTCAAAATATCTTCCTGGGGATTTTGTCATAACTCAATTAGTTCTGACAGCATATTTCAAATTCCACTTTCACTTTAACAAATTACTGTACCAAACTTCCTTAAGGCTGTACTTTGATTATTAATTAGCACACATATCATGTAGCTAAAGGAAGATAGGCTTTTCATGGCAAGGGTTTTTCTCTCAATTAAGTGTAACAGCTTATTCATTTCCAGTGACTTTGAGGTTAACTTTTAAAACTCAATTTTAACTCCTTATTTATTTTTATTAGTGGAAGGACAAGAATTTAAATGACGTGGTAAATGTAATCTTTTTTTATTCTATTAACAGTGTTTGAGTCTACAAATAGCTTGTCTTTATTTGGTTATTGCATGTCTTCATTAAAGTCATGTTTTCTTTCTAATAACATCTATTTATAATGGTTTACAAACAGCAATTTTTAAATGAAGAAATAATTTTATATAATAGCCATCTACTATAGAAGATAAGTTACAAGCATTGAATATATACCTAAGAATGTGGGAAGCATGTGTTATCAGTAGTGGATATATTTATAGTTCCATTTTGACCTCCAAGGGGTATAAACATGTGGGCTTCTCAATAGAATTATATGGCTTAATTCTAAGTCCCAATTGTCTCACTGCTCTCTTTTGCTTTATTTCCTAGTTACATGATAGTTTGAAAAGACAGCTGAATTCTGACTCCTGTCCAAAACATTATTTATGCTTGCTCTTACATTTGGGCCTAGAAAGGAACTACTGTAACGTTTACCATTTTTACATCTGTCAAAGTGAAAGAGACAGAAAAACATTTCTACCACGCGCAAAGTGGAATGCTCAACCGAGAATTCTCCACACAAAAACTGGGCTAACGCTTCAACTTAGGTGCTATTTAAATGCAAATTCTGACTGAAGTTTGAACTATGCTTGATTTTAGTGTTAAATCATATGCATGTACTTCCAAGTTAGCCTGTCTCTGCAAGGTCAAGTTCAAGATTACACATCATTTACTTTAGACCTCAATTTCATATCAGAGACTTCATTGCTGTATTAATCAGTTGTCACTCATCATCTTGTGTTTAAAGGTATACACATTTCAGGAGAAAGGTAGTGAGTTTTCTGTCCTTAATCATTTAGGAAAACATCTTAACTCTTCTTAAATAGTCATCTCCACTGCTCTTCCTCAGACACTATGCATTGTGAATAAGTTTCTAATGTGGAGAAGAAAATCTAAGTCCTTGTCAGTGGAAAAACTCCTAGATATTTGAAAGATACAAACATACTCACAAACATATTTACAATAGCAATGTTCTATGTATACATGTATTTGTATATATATATATATATATATACATATTTTTAGAAATATATGTATAGTTTTTATAAAATTTACTACATACTTACAAAAATTCTAGGTAAAAACTGAAAACATAAATTAGTATACAACTGTCACAGGGAGAGTGTGAAAAAACAGTTAAGAATGAGAGCTTTATTTTCTGGATTTTCATAATAGCCCCCTGTTGGATACAAAAGTCATATTTATAGATAAATGTAACAAATTACAAAGAAATTACCGATATAACTGTGTGTTTTGAAAAGAAGAAAGTATTGTATTATAGTCTCCCCTAGAACTTGAAATAGGATTACTTTGAATCATCCTCCTTGTTAAATGGTAAAATGTTAAGTCAAGTATCTATCAGAACAAATTATCCTATAGTTTAGCTCTGATGCTATTAGTTTATCTTCCTGTGCTTTTGCTATGAATTTACTGACAGAGAGAAACTTGTTACTTTTGCTATCATGGATTTCAGATCATTTTGCTTCAGGGAGTTGTTCACTAATGCCATTTTCAATTTGCAATCTTGAGGTAGGCTTAATGTACCACTTGAAATACAGCAGATTTTCATCTATAAGTTTATCTCCTGTATAACAGAATCTAAAATCCTGCTTTGGGCTAGTAGACATCACAACCAAAACACATCTTCTGACTTATTTCAACATTTCAATGTACATGAATATATCACATCTCTTAGTAGACAGCCTAAAATCTATGTTTTTATGAACAAATGCATTTAAACTAATAAAAGCTAACAAATTTATTAACTATTGAATAACAATACAATAATATTTGATTAATATTAAAAGATGAAATTTTGTGTGATCATAATAAAACATTTAAGAAAAAGATGTAATTAATATGAGTTTGAAAAGCTATGAAATGCAAGATAAAAAAAATTGAGTTAGTATACATTATTTACTAATAACATCACAGACAGACTGAATAGCCTGATAAATATATAATGTTAAAAACCATATATAGGGTCTAAAAAGAAAGTATACTCCCATGCCTGTTTAGCTAATTCTGACTTATAAGTCTTTCAAATAAATCATCATTTATAAGTCTTTTCAATCTTTAATTGCTTGAATGTTTTGAATATGGGAAAGTATAATGCTAATGAAATAACATGTGTGCCTAATTATTTATCGATGTAAAAAACATCTCCTTTCTTCTCTTGTATTTTAAGGATTTCTTTCTAGGAATGATAGACTAAAAGGAATGAAAAAGCAATACAGAGTCATAATTCATAGTTGCAATCTTTAATTGCTTGAATGTTTTGAATATGGGAAAGTATAATGCTAATGAAATAACATGTGTGCCTAATTATTTATCGATGTAAAAAACATCTCCTTTCTTCTCTTGTATTTTAAGGATTTCTTTCTAGGAATGATAGACTAAAAGGAATGAAAAAGCAATACAGAGTCATAATTCATAGTTGCAATCTTACTAGTTACTGATAATGATCAACTTTCACCAAGGATTAAAATGAGTTGAAAACAAAACCAAATCTAACAGTGCAATTGGTTTACTTTAATTAAAGATTTGAAAAGATGTAAGTATGGTAAAATACAGAGATGAGTTTTCTTGATCAGGTTTCTGTTGCTGTATCAAAATGGTTGACTATGAGCTTATTAATAGAAATTGTTTATTTTGGTGCACAGTTTTTGAGATTTTTCTCCACAGTCTGTTGGCCCTTCTTACTTTTTGGTGAGGTAGAACATCATGGTGGGACATGCTGCCAAGGACATATGACATCCATTCAGGTCACTTTCAAAAAAAGTAAGAGTGCAAGTAGATGATTCCTTTATCCCTGTTAAAGTCATTATCACAATTACCTAATTCATTCTTGCTAGGTTCCACCTCTTAAGGTTTCCATTACCTCCCAATAGTGCCCAGGTGGAGACCAACCCTTTCTTCCATATTGATAATGAAAGACAAAAAACTGAACATCATGGACTTACTCCTCCACTTCTGTGTTTGTTTGAATTCCATGAAGAAAACTACAAATTAGAGATAAAAGGATCAAATTCCCTATGGAAAAGAAGTGATCTCCATCTTTTTTTATTCAGAGGATTTACTTTAGAAATCTTTCACCCGTCTTTGAAATATATATGTACATCATTTCAAAATACTGGTCTTTGTTAACTCTGTAACCCAAAAATGTCTTTTTGAAGTCCCGGTATCTATTTGTTTAAAATGTAAAATTCTAGGAAATTAGCATCCTTCTCTTAGGTTCCTGTGGTTGAGTAGGAATCTTACTTCGGTAAATATCTTTCTCTGTGTTGCAAAACTACCTAATGCTATTAAGACATGTAAAGATTGGTTTTCCTCCAGAAAAGTCAACTACTTTTACTTAATAGACTTAAAACAAGTTGAATCAAAAGGAATTACTTCTGAAAAGTAGTACTTTAATTGTATTTGAGGACTTGTATGGGTTTCATCTGCTTTATGGGTTTACCTACTTTATATACAATGACAAAATGTATTTCTATTTTTGCAATGTTTTAGGAGGTTATGATGCTGATCAGAACTTTGTTCAATATTTATTTAATGTTAAAACTGTTTTCATTATGGCTACTTATGTACTGTGAGTTGGAAGATTTTCTGTTTAATAATTATTTCTCAAAATTTACTACAGGATCCATACTGGTAAATACAAACCTCCCAAGAATATGACAGAATAATGCTTAATTAATTATCCTATGTTTCAGTTAGACATATGGCAAAGTGGAAACACCAGGTAACTTATCATGATAAATGAATAGTGTCAAAGGAAACATCTTTTTATCCAGTTATAAGCATTGTACTAGACATCTCCGTTTTATATCCCCCAAAAGCCTCAAAGCAAACACACCCAAATACAAGCTCTGTATCACATCCAGTCAAAACTCTTTTGCAATCACTTCTGACCCGTGTTTAGAAGAAAGGTAAATACGTTTTTATTCACCCTAATTTCCAACCAGCCACTGGTGAATGTGAACAATACCTTCTGAATAGCTGTCAAATTTATCAAATCTTCTCCATTGCTATAGTAATCATATAAATTTAAACAATTAGCATTTTATTCTGGGTTATAGCAGTATCTACTGAAATGGCTTTTCTAAATTCATTCTTGCTCTATCTCTATCATTTTATATTTCAGTCCAAGTAATTTATTTAAAAGCTAGAGTTGCCAGTCTATATATAATGCTACTTATGATTATTTCTAACATAAGAATACATACACACACACATGTAGAGGGAGAGTGAAAGACAGGGAAAGAGAGAGATTGTTTAGCAGTTATGAATAAGAGTCCTACATAATTTCCATACATGTTTTACATGATTATAAGTTTAACAGTTATTGGGTAAACACCTAAGAGTGAAATTACAGATCATATGGTAAAACTAAGGTATATCCTGTCTAGAACTTTCTCTTAACTACTTGGCATACATTTTGTGTCTCAAAACACCGCAGATGTATTCTCTTGTTATCTTGCTGTCAATATGTTCAAAAATCAAAGTGTCAGCCGCTCTTGATCCCTCTAGATTTTCTGAGAGAGAATCTGTCCCATTTCACTCCACCAAAGTAGCTGCCAACACAGTTAGACTTGTTTTGGCTTAACGATGCATCATTCCCAACTCTGTATCCATGTTCTGTGGTCTTCCTCTCTAGGTATCACTGTATCTTTTCCTACTATGTGACAAATAAAAACCATAATCTGACAATGCAGCATTCACTCTAATCCTAGAATGATTTCCACTTGAGATTTTCAATTTGTTTACAGCCATACAAGATATTTTTTCTAAATATGGTGACATTTTCAGGTATGAGGGGTTAAAATTTTTGTTTGCTCTTTCTCTTTCTTTTGCATTTTATATTAAATTTATATTAAATAACTTGTGGATTTCATCTAATTCTTAAGTACATCCATTCTTTGTCAATAATTCCAAAATTCTCAAATTGTTACATCAACTCTAACAAAGTTATGAAAGTAATATAAACTGATAAATTGTGAAACACCATCTGAGGAAGAGTCCTAAGTTATACAGGTCACACATGGATGAGACTCTGGGTATGATTCATTTGGGGACAAAATCTACTCTGTACATGGATATGAGAAATTAGAAAAAAATTATCTACTGCCGTAATACAATGATGGGATGGATATATATTACACATTCCTATTCAAAAGGAAAGAAAGTTGAGATAGAGGTATGAAATAAAGATAAGAATAAAATAATTGTGAAAAAGGACCAGGAAACAAGGAGAAATTTAAGAAAATAAAATGCTTGTAACAACAACAACAACCACAACAACAAACAGATGGAACTGGAAGTAGATAAACCATACGGTGAGTAATGATTACACCATACTGTCAAAAAATTAAAACAATTTAGCTATGAGTCAGAGTTAATATAGTTAAATACACCTGGATCTATTTCTTACACTAGTATGTTGTTCAAAGTGATCACATTAACAAAACTGGGTTAAAGATACAGCTCAGTAGTAGAGAGCTTGCCAGTAAGGAGACTCTGAATTTAATCCCCAGCACTGGAGGGGAAAGAAAAAAGAGAAAAGAGAAGAAAACAGAAGTGAAGAGGAGGGGAAAGGAGGAGAAAGAAGTGGAGGAAAGGGGAAGGAAAGGAGGGGAGGCAGAACAACAAAAGAGACCCAATTTAACCATGAATAGAAGCACAACTTGATCTGCAGGCATGTGGTTTACTTGAAGCCTATATATAAACTTCTAAGCCCATTCACTTAAAAACATTTTCAGTTTTAACTAACAAATGCTAAGGAATTTTAAATGATAAATTCACTTACAAAGAAATAGCGAACAGGTGCCTAAGTGCTATACACATTGGGATGTCACTTTTAGTTGAATATCTTTTTCCTAGTGATTAGAGAACTTTTAAACTGTCTCCTTTTTTGGACTAAGAATAGGACTAAGCAATGGCTCACTAGTTAGAATGAAGATAAACATTCAGAATAAATTAAGGTTGTCATTTAGCTTTTGTACTTTGTCAGAGTGAAAAAAAGATAGTTGCCCATTTAATAAGAATGATATCTTGGCAATCAAGCCTGAACAGTTTTCTTCTATAAGTAGTAGAGTAGAACTATATACACGTGTCATTGAAACATATTATTCTAAACTAGGATTTAAATTGGGTCACATCCTAAAAATATTATATAGAAACACTTGTTTTTCATATATATTTTTATGCTTGTACTTTTATGGATTTTTTTGTTCTACAAGCTGTTTTGGAGTTGATAGAAAATAGTATCCTTTTTCTCAAAAGATGAAAGTTTACTGAAAATCAGTGTAGCTGCCTAATATTTTATTTTGTAAGACTTTACCAATGCAGTAAAGATACTGCAGAGAAGATAGATTTGAAGAGAAGATTCTTTAGCATTGTTAGTATGGTTCTGTATGCAGTTATTTGATGAGGCATCATTTAGAAAGTAACATGAAGGCCAGATATATAATACCATGTGTATTCATGGGAACTGTGTCACGTTTAAATTTTTCTCAAAGGAAATTAAAACTTGAATTTGATATTATCATTCTGTAAGAATACAGAAACAAGCTATTCTACTTTTTAAAAAATTAAAACAAAATGATGCATAACAAGAAAATTGTTTTTAGAATGTCTGCATGTAAAGGATTTCTATATGAAAATGTTAATATACCCAGATTGAAATCTTCTTAATTTAGAGTGGGTGTAAAAGAAAGCTGACTATGTGGATACATTTGGATTTGTGAATTTTTTCCTCATCAATTAATTTGACATTAATGCTTTATGTTTTTTTTCTGAATTCATTTTGATACATATGCATAAGGAAGATTATGGCTTTTCATAGCACTGTAACATTACAGGAGATAGCACTCACAGATTCACGTTTTGTCCACTGTTCCTTAGTGTATACTCTATGGAGTGGCTGAGCTTCCTTTTGATCACCTGGGGGAAGACTGGTCCTTTGTTGAGGAGAGGTTGCTAATTTCTACTGAAACCCTTGGCTGGTTATTATCTTGGCTTGCTTAGGCCCCAGTATCATTGCATAAAAGTGTCTGTAACATTTTAGAACATTTTTTCTCCAATCTCTTTGAATCTATTTTACATTCTTTGAAGTCTTTGGGCTAGAATTTCTATGGTATGTCATCAAATGTGGGGGTCATTTTTTGCGGAAAAACTTCCAAGTCAAACCGAAAGGAAGACTCCTTGCACTAAGGAGATAAGCAGGCAGAATTTAATCTTTACTCCAGTGGACTGTTGTGGGATCATTCCCAAAGGCAACAGCCCTGAGTTTACAAAAAGTCAAGTTTATATAGCATTTGGAGTTTATATAGCACCACAAAGCAACAGAACATTACATAATTGGTTACATGCCATGAGTCAAGTATTGACAGGCAGGTTAGTCTTAGACAGATTTGTTGAAACAAAGGTACTGTCTATCATAATATAGAAGCATTCTGGCAACAAGGGAAGGGGTCATTTGTCAACTGAATTCAGCAGAAGCAGCAGAAACTTGGTCAGAGACCTCTAATTACTTTCTCATTTGTATCATGAAATACTTATAAGTTGCTATTTTATAGATGTGCTCTTACATTATAATTGTGCCTCAACAGTTTCACCCCCTGAGGGGGAGGGGAAAATGATTTAGGACACGTATCTTTCACACAAGCTCAGTTCTTTAACTACCAAAGAAATGCAGGGATCATGTGTGCTGATTCAATATAAGAAAGGTTTATGAAGCTTGAGATTCTTTACCAATTACTATCTCTATTTACTCTGTTTCAGGGATTTTTCATATTCCATATCAGTACAACACTTCCTTATAGAGTGATTTCCTGCCAGGATTACAAAAAAAAAAAAAAACAGGGCAATAAGAGCTTTTTCTGATTTTCTCTCCACCTGTCAACATAGAAAACACCTCCTGGATTCATCAGCAGATGGAAGGCTTAATCTCATTCTAAATGTTTACCTTTCCTGTCTCAGAATTCGGTTCTCATGTTTTCCATCACTCACTGCCATAGTCAGAAAACATTGTAATTTATTGTGCCTTTGACATTCCCTCTATATTATGAAACTGCTATGTTGTGTACTTTCCTTTCTCATTCTTGGTATGTTATCTGTTAAAGAACTAGTTTTCTTATTTTATTAAAAATGTTGTCTGACTTTCTGGTCAATTGTTAGAAAATCAGTAATCTACACTTTAAGTCTTTTTTTATTCCTGCTGTAAATTTATACAGATTCCTTGAACAGTACAATGTTTCCCAGACAGACAGAAATTTTGCACAAATAGAAATAATGATATGAGCAAAGGACTGCAAAGAAAAGAGAAGTATATTCAGATAACTCATAAAACACCTCCTCTACACATATGTCCGCACAGACAGAATGCACTTGCCATGGGGAATATTAATGGTAAAACAGACAATACAGATCATATCCAGCTTTCCAGAAAACCAGAATGAACATACAAGAAAGAAGTCTGCATCATGCTTGCCAGAGTCAATCTACAATTCAGTGAAATTCAGATGAAACAACAGCTTCTTCTTTACTTCTGTCATGTATATGTCATAAAACCCTTAATGTGAGGAAATCGAATATCTAAAGTTCACTGTATCACTGACATATTTCTAAGAACATTCGTCTTTTTATATTAGATGGCCATGACCTCTTCCATTGTGCATGTTCAGCCATTGTTCTTTTGACATTTCTTCAAATTTTCACCCATTTTAAGACATTTTATGAAAGCACTGAAATATTACAATTGTCCTACAATATTATAAAACACAGAATAAACAAAGCAGTGCAGCTTCCTCTACAAATACAATACAAAAGCAATTTATTTTATTAATTGAAATTTTTTCCACTGATCTATAAAAATAGGAAAATGTATATATTTATGGGTCATCAGGTTGAATCAGACAATTGGGGTATAACCAGGCAGCTGGCAAAGAGACATTGACCTGTCAATCATGTTGAAACAGTACAAATGTGCACAACATTTCCCAAGCAGTATACCTGGAACCAATCAGAGAATGTTATCTTTAATTTTTCTGCCTCATGTCTAGGAAGTTTTGATAGGACATCCTAAATCTGACATCAGCCTGAGGAATGCGGTTACAAAAGATGGTCACCATTAACCTGGTCACCACTCTGCTCTCTTGCTTTACTGGCCTGCTCTTGCCCTGCCAGGGCGCACTTTTTCTACTTTAATTGGCCAGCACTTGCTTTGCACATCATACTTCTTTCTCTACCTTTAATAAATGAAAAGCCTTGACACCTTTTTTGCTTTTTTTGTCCAATATTGTTTTTCAGGACAAGAACCTGGAAAGAATGTTTAGGAGACCACAGTACCCCACAACCCCACTAGCAAGATGACTTTTTCATACACATATCCATTTTATAATATGTAAACCAAATGAAACACATGTTTTAAGATTCAGCACTGCACAGCAAGTTCATGTGGTATGGATTAAAGTATTTTTTCTATTACTTGCTGCTCAAATTTGAGGCACAAAAGTAACCTCTTCAGTCCTCAGGGACTTATTGTATGATAAAAATGCAATATTTATTGGAAAAGATACAAGAAGAAAATATCAGATTTTTATAAAATTCATTTGTTTTGTGAAGAACATTATTATTATTCAGTAGTTTGTGAAAATGATTTTTTAAATTAGGGCCTCCAATTATGGTACAGTAAGTATGGTGACTTCTGATTTTAACTTTAATGGATAAAGACTGTGGAAGTCATCATTTTCAGTTTTCACATCAAGGCATAGTTATAAAGCTAAAAATTAACAATGATATGCTTTAACACTCAGAAAGTAGTGTTATTCGGCATATCAACAGGTTTAAGAAGAAAAATCACGTAAATTAAAGCCACAGGGAAAATTGACAATAGCCTCCTTTCATGATAAATATTTTGCATAAAAGTTAACAGCCACAGTCTGATACACAGAATCTATTAAAATCCTGTGACTGCTATTATGAGTTGAGATGAGAAATTATAGGGTTAGATTGCTGAATGCAGGGCATCTTTGGAAATGGGAATTTTTAGGCTAAATGAATAAACTCAGGCAGTATGGAAAGGATTCAAGAAGGAAAAGGACTTCTACCGAGTCCTCTAAACACAGCTCCTCCAAGCTCAATTAACTCTCTATCACTTGCAACTATAAAACAGAAAAGGGGGAGATGTGGGGAGAAACTGAACCTGGAGATTGAGCACATGCGCGGGACTAAAGTAAGGCCAGCCTGAAGAACACAGAGCACCTGAGGCAAGTCACATAATAAGCTGCTCTAGTCTCAAGAACACTGAGTGCCGGGGGCAATTCACTTGGATAAACTATTAGGGGGAGGTGTTTCATGTGACATTAAACCTCTCCAGTGTATAAATAAGCATACTGCAGTCATTGGAGTTCTCTTTCCTCTTCCTGTCTCCTTTTCCCCATTCTCCTCCTCTTCCTTCTTCTTACTTATCCCTTCAGGAGCAAGTGCTCCATATGGACTCAGTTTTCTGAAAATAAAAATAAAATAAAATAAAATAAAAAAGACATAGTATTAGAAAAAGAATATGAATATGTTCTCTTTCACTACTCCTAATCAAAAAAGCACGAAAAATTCTGGGAAGTAAGCACAGTGGAAAAGAAGTCATTATTTTGTTTGGTTTTGAAGATGACATATCTCTGTGGAGAACAGTCGAAGAAAGTACAAGAAAACAAAAATCTGAAAGTACTAGATCAGTGCAGAATGTCACCCTCTACAGTGTCAATATGCCAAAATTATTTTCTTTAAAGATGCTAGTAGTGAATATAATTTGTAAAACAGCATATTAAATGCACTCCGCAAATACAGTACTAAGGTATGAATATTTTAATTTAATATGCACAGGAAATAGTATGCAGAAGTATATGTTATCAATAAAGTTAATTTAAATATCTTCACAGAAAAATGAATGCATTCATGATACATTGAAACACTCTACAACCATGTTAATGCTTCCCAGTTTAATTCATAAACTGAACTTAAAGCAAAAATTCTAGTGACTTGTTTTGTCAACATCTGCAAACTAATTCTAAGAATACACAAAAAAGACTAAAGGCTTTAACAGCCACCACAATAAAGCTGTGGTATTTATAATACCAGACTTCAAAATTGAACTATAAAGCTACAATACACAGACAAGGTAGTATTACCAAAATAACTGATAACTGTATCTATGGAATAGAGTATAAAACAAAGAAATACATCCACACTACAAAAAATATTCTGATTTAGATCAAGTTACAAGGGAAATACAACCAAGAAAAAATGACTGTCAACAAATAATACTGGAAAAGTAGCTATTTAATTTTTTAACTAATAGAATTATATGCTTTAAATTTATATACCATTAAGTCAAAATGTAACAGAAGTAAAAATAAATAGAAAACTGTAAGACTACTATGAAAAATATGGTAGAAATCTACATGATCTATAGATACACTAAAAACATGGTCTATTAAAAACAAGAAACTGAGTGTTGTCAAATTAGAAAATAAAAAGAAAAGACACTGATTGGGGGGACATATTTTGAGGTCAGAATCCATAGAGGACTGAAATCCAGGAAATACAAAGAACATTTAAAGCTCAACAATATGTAAATAAAGATCTAAGAGCGTAAGATCTGAACAAAAGATGATATACCTCTGAAAGATGATATACAGTTATGAACATATCTCGCATCGTATATCATTAAGGCATTTTAAGTTGAAACAACAGAGAATTACCATTGCACACCTCTTATAATGGCTAAAATTCAAAAAGCTTACTATCAAACGTAGAGTATTATGAAGAATTTACATTTGTTATTAGTGAGAACGCAAAATAGTATAGTAACATTGAAAGATATTTTGTTAATTTTGGCAAAGCAAAATATAACCCCACCATATTACATTGCCAGCCATTTACTGATGTGATTTTTAAATTTATGTCTGCATGAAAACATTTGCACACAGGTATTTATAGGAGATTCATTTATACTAATCAAAAAATGGTAATAATCAAGATGACACCCAAAACATAAGTGGATAAAGATTTGTAGTATATCTATGGAATGTTTTTTAGTGATTTTAGCTGTGTGTAGGGGTGCATGTATGTAATACCAGCACTCTGCTGGCTGAAACAGGAGTACAAGTTCAAATCCAGCATGGTCAACTTATTAAGTTCACAAAACTCTGTTCCAAAATTTTAAAAAAAATCAGTGACTTTTTTGAAGGAAAAGATGTATTGAGTTATGAAAAGCTATGGCTAAATCTAATATATATATATATATATAATGTTGAAGCAAGTCTGAAAAGACTATGTACTGTGGGATTCAATTTACTTGACAATCTGGAAAGTAGTTATGGTTAATAGATGAAATAGATGAAAGGTTGCTAACAATATTGGGTAGTAACTTCAGATAGATTCAGAATGTGAAATTTTTCATGTGATTAGAAATATTCTGTATAAAATTGTGATTATGGCCAATGACAGTCTGTATTCTTCAAATTCCACAAAACTTTGCAAAGAGTAAATTTTAATGTGTGAAAATTAAAAAAAAATTAAAGACTGAGATCTCATAGGATCAAATAGAGCCTTGACAATTGCCCTAACTGTAGAACAATTTTACTAAAAGGGGGAAATAAACCTTACTAACTTTGAAGCTGTATATAGTCTGTAAGACTAAAGGCAAAATGATTGCACATACCGACTTACTCTGGTTTATATAATTCTTCTCACGGATGCATGAATTATTTTCAAAAAGGAAGATATGGATTCAATATATGTACTCAAAACATACATTTAAAAACTGACAAAAGCACACCTTAGTTTCTTATTCCAGAGATAATAACACATGCTTCAATACTAAAACCTTATAGAAATTATAACGTAAAAACTGGTGATAATCAGTACAGCACTTTCCTCCAAATGAAAAATTGTGGAGAGTATATTTATTGACTTAGATTCATGGAATACTATTATGCAATGTAACTATGAGTGTGTGCAAGAATTGTAACAGTCTTCATATTGGCGTCCCAGTATCTTACTGACCTGGATTCATGAAGCATAAAATGTTGAGGAATAAAAATTAGGGTTGAAAAGAGACCTCATCGCTACTGCTTTTCTTCTATTTATTCATATATTAGAATTGAGGTAAGCCACTTTATAAAAATCAAATTTCTTGCAAAATATGGGAAGAAATGAGGATCCAGTGTGGATTTTGTTTTGTGGAGAAAGTTTTTCCTCATTGTGACACTGCCAAAGCATACTTTGTGACAAAAACCTCTCCACTCATACGTGATAAATACAAGGATAGCAGGAATCAACATATGCCCTTCTGTGTTGCATGGAGCTAAGGTTCTAAATTCCAACCCACCGTAGACCTCACTGGCTACTGTTAATCTTTATCTTGCATCGCTGATTTTCAAGGGGCAATGGGAATGCAATCTTCAGCCACTGTGTCATACAATGTGGCGCTGAAACTAGTTCCAGATAACACACTGTGCGGCATTTTCAGTCTGGAGCAAATGACTATCACTAAAAAGTGATTAATAAAAGTTCAGACAGTGACTGTGGTTCAGGCGTAAGTCCCCAAGGGATGACAATTTAAAATATAACACAGAATCAATGTTCTCATAGATGTTCAGTATGTGTAAGAAATAAAGTTCTTTGCCTATTCACTAAAATGCAGGATTACATGTAAATATACCATAATTTAGATTATCCCTCCTGTTATATCATGTACTGAAAAAATAAGAAACAATCCTATGGATCTAAAAGCTCAGAAAACACAAGTATTAATTTTTCTTAAGTATAAAAATTGATGATAAGTAGGTACATGCAAGAATAAACATTAAAGGGAGAAAATTTCAAAAATAAATGAAGAACATATGTGACAATTATAATTGTAAGAAATGAAGGGAAAATTTTACAAATAAAAAGTTTAATGAATATACTAAAAATCATCAGGATAATAAAAATAGTATTGTATAAGGGGGAAAGTGATTATGAAAGAGGCTTTGAATATTAAAACTATGGTCAGCCCCACCACCAAAATATAATATTGTGAACCTCAGAATTATGCTCAAATAATCTTATAAACAATATTAACTCAGAAAATAAATTCTAAATATGAAAGCATAGTTAAGGGACCCAGTTTCAATATACAATTCGTTATAATAATAATATAGAAAAAATCATAACTTATGTCTTGTCTTCTTCAGTATAGTTTTTGACATTGGGAGGTGTTTATACTTTTTGAAATTTTACTTTAGTGTTACATGTCTACTGGTTTTAAAAAATGCATTCATATATTATGCAAAATCCAGACAAACATGTCCCCCACAGAATCAGACATAAACAATTTCAACCATTTTTCTCTATCCTCTGCTACTGGTATGAAATAATGGCAGTTTTTAAAAATCTACAGTCAAATTTAAAGCAAAATGAAGAAAATTCAAGATAAAAATATTGCACTCTTAAACGGGCCATGTCAGCCTGGCACCTGTAGCCTCAGTTACTGAGGAGGCTGAGGCATAAAGATGAAGAGCTTGAGTCCAGCTTGGCCTACACAGGGAAAACCCAGTTCTAGACAAATAAACAAACAAACAAATTAACACGAATTTCCTTTTGAGTTATTAAACTAGAATCAAAGAAAATTTTCTTCATGAGTAAAATTTGCCAAATACATAGAATTGGAATTCAAAACTATGACTGTGATATAGGAAGGCATGAGTCTGAAGCAATTGCTTCTTTATTATGTGCATGCAAATACAATGCTTAATGAATAAATGAGTTTTTGTGGCACAACAATGCATCTCCCACATGTGAATTATTGCTGAAGGTGTTAGGCCTGATATAAAATCATACTTCAAAAACTCAGGAAGTACATGCTTAAGTGGTAGGGCACTTGTCTAGACTGCATGAGACCTTGGGTTCCTCATCCCCAAAACTACCAAAGAGAGGAGGGTACACACCCATCCACACACACACATACACATATATATCGCATGTGATAAGTGTATGTGTATATTGATATATATGTCATACACGTATATGTGATAAGTTACATATAAATATGTGATATATATACCAAATATATATATACATATATACATATACATACATATATACATATATATACATATAAAACATATTTCTACCATAGTGACTGTAATATGGATTGCTGCACTGTGTGTATTTTAATATTGAAAAGCACATTTACCTGACATTTCCACTCATGCTATCTTTCCATCCTCCTCTCTCTTTAATACTAGCCTTGGCTGGTATTAGAAGGCTCATTGAGATTTCCTGTGGTTTATGACCCAAGATGACAACTGTGACTTCTTTGTGGCTTTATGATGGCTGTGCCAGATAAGAATCACCTTATATCATTCGAGAAGCTGCTGACACAGAGCTCCAGGTTGATGGATGACCCGAGCTGCTGCTTTCCTGACAGAGGTAACCAGCGGGTTTTATAGGAAATTATTGGAGGGAAACACACTGAGAGAGAGAAAGAGAAAGTAATGTGCCTTACACGTTGACTGACAAAATGATTTGCTTACAATTCCAAGTTGGCTTAGCTGAGAACAGCAGTGAGGAGAAAAGTGTCTCATCAATATTTAAAGAGGGGATCATATAACCAACTTGACAGGCCATTTATAAGTGCAAATTATAGAGCAGAACTCTGAACTACAGGGGCCATTCCTCCCTCACTTATAATTTTCATATTTCAAATTTACATAAGAAAAAAACTAGAGGATGTAAAATCATGCAGCTATTTCAGTTCTTTACTCCACAGATTCTTACGCTATGGTCCCCAGAAGCAGTACTGGTGATGAGAGCTTTAAAAGCTCATACCTGAAAGCTGATTCTAGATCTACCAAATCAGAAACTTTAGGGCGAGCTCAACAATTTGTGTTTTAACAATCTCTATTTGTGGTCCTGTTACAAGCTAGACATAAGGACTGCTGCCTTTTAGGCTGACATTTGCTAACCAGAAATCCCCAAACATCTCACATCAGTAGGAATATCTATTTAGTATTCATAAAAAAATTCAAAAGCATAATTAATTTATTAACAGAGAAAATAACTATTTCCAGATTAAATATATCCAATTCTACTACATGCATACACACAAATACAAACACATGATAAGCAATCAGGCTTGTAAATGTTTGAGCAATATGGCTATGCATTAGAAATATGATTATAGAATGGGATTAGAAGATAGAAAACAGATACCTGTTTAGTAGATTAGCTCTCTCAAACAACATGATAATCCATTCAAAAATGATTTACATGTGTTTATCCAATTTTTATTTTAACAGTTTTGATAATAGAAAGTGCACTACATTGTAAGGCAGTTGTCAATTCTTAGCCAATTTTTTCATAGCAAAGAAATAAAAACTCTGTTGTTGCAAAATATAGTCATGGCTTCAAAAGCACCTCAGTATGGAAAATACTGATATCTGATAAAAATTCCAGAGATGCAGGACCACTCTCATTTGAGCATAGAAATACCATCAGAATTTTTTCCTTAGAGCATCTGTTGACTCTGAAAGGAAAATTTGGGACCTTTCTAGGGACTAGGAAGACTAGAAGCACTTTGAGTCATACTTCTAGACTTAAAAAAAACCCTAGAAAATGTGAGGATATGTGGTTCAATTCCCCAGTGTGACGCTAAGGATGCTAAGTTCTGAGCAAAGGAGAAGCCTGGGTAACTAGACCATAAGCTTCTAAAAGGGAAAGGAAATTTTGTGCAATCATTCAATGTACAGTGAACAAACACAAATTCTGATAAGTAGAGAGAATAATGTGTGTGCGCATGTGTGTGTTTGTGTGTGTAAATATAGAACAGGAAATCAAATCAGTTTTCTTTAAACAAAATACTGGCTTTCCCTTCAGACTTGCCAGATTAGGAACCCAAGTCCCTCAGTTTCCAAATCCATGAGTTACTCTCTTTTCTTCGGGAAAATTAGGAAAGGAATTTGATATAGTAATTTGGATGCATACAAATTGTTAAAAGGGCTGAAAGAACGAAGGATAAAGATACACTTGCTACTGTTCTATAAATCACAACATAGAAGAATTCCTGGTGCTGCCAATATAATCCTAGCGGTTTGTAGCACAAAAATGTGTAATTCACAGGAAGATGAAAAGTTTACTTCTGCCATGGGCCAAATTCCATTTGACTGCATGCTGCTATAGCTATAATCTGTTTATCTGCTATATTTCACATAACATATATGCTTCTGGGTGGTAAATACTAAACAGTAAATTTGCTTGAAAAATATCTTGAACATTTATTTTCTAGTCTTCCAAATGCTGTAAAAATGGGAATAGCCCAAGAAAGAGTAAGAATATTGTTGAAATGTCCAACAGATTCTCCAACTTTCCAGAACCATCTCCCTTTTAAACTGACTTTCATTATTATTCGTCTTTCTAAAACAAATAATACAGCACTATACATCTGCCTAAAAAAATGTTCATAACCCTTTTGAAGTTGAATGCACTCTCCCCTTTTTCCCAAATATAAAAGAATATAGTTCTCACTCACCAGTGTATGGCCTGGATACCCAGTCATCTTCTACACAACTTGGATAATTAATTTCCCTTCTAGTTCAGTCACAAATTCACTTGGATTATTTATATTCAATACCCAAGTGAGATTATTCACTATCTAAATGATTTCATTTTATGCTCATTATATTTAAGCATGACCAATGTAGACTTTGACAACACTGACTACTTACATATTTAAAGCTGGATTTTCTAAGAGAAGTTTCCAGTTGAACTTTGATCCTCAGAGGAGCTATCTCTATCCCACACTTTCCATGTAGATTCCTTTAGGTCTCGAGGTTTTGCTTATACTTCATTGTACCTCCTTTGCTGCTCTGGGGATCAGTACTGACCGATTAATTGGAATTTGTAATGGGTGGAATAGAAAATCAAATTTATTTAGACATTACTTAAAATGCTTGTGTTGCAAATGACTCACTAAAATTTCCTTATACTTTAAATCTTAATTGAAACTAAAATAGTATTGCATTGTTTTTATTTTAGTAAAATTCAAAACATACCTTATCTGATACAGTGGGACTTTTGAAAGCATATAATACTTTTACTGCAAAACAAATATAACTCCTAATTTATAACAGTTGTACTATCAGTATTTTTCTGTACTGGATTTCAAAATAAAATTCCATAAGTTACTGCATACAGATATAGGCATGCATGCACATATTAATTCTATGTTTCAACTTTTCATAATTATTTGAATCTTAAGGTTCAAAAAATTCATTCTTAGCATAAATGAAAACTTTACAACTAAATACATTGGTTCAGTGGATAGAATAATGGAAATAAGCTCATTTAAGAGAAGAGTTCCATTGAAGCATGATAACATGATTGCTATATTTCATTTAAATGTTAGTGTATATTGTGAAACTTAAATGTAGTTTGTGTTAAAATGTGATGCACACTCTGAGCATGAGACAATTTTACAATTGCATATATTAACCTCATGGATGTTATGCTATCTTCTTAGTGATATGAGAGAACATTTTTGTAAAGGAACTCACATTTTCTGAAGAATTTTGATTTATTTTATTTTTCTGCTTCCTCTTCCTTTCTTAAAATATTGTGCTTGATAAAAGAGACATTTCGTCCTTGTATAAACTGCAGCTTTTGTTTTTATCTGTAGCAAAACATCAGCTCTACTTGGTAAGGGAGGAACAATATGCTTACCATTGAGGTCGGAAAAACTACAAAAAGAAAAAGTAATTCCTAGCTATTTGGAAGGAAATATGGGACAAGAAATGCAAAATTGCAACTAACTGTTTCTCCTGAAAAGTTATGTGCAGTGTAAGATAACCCAACTAATAACCTCTGCTACAATCTTCTGAATTGTCTTCCTAATAAAGTATGTATTTTGGAGTTGTAGTCTTTTGGAAGGTTATACTGAGTCTGAGTTTTTCTTTCTTCAAATTTGTATTTCTTTTAATTTTAAAGAGAAAAAATGGAAAAATCAAGAAGAAAACAAACAAAAAACAACAACAAAAGCAAAACAATGACAAAAGAACAACAACAAAAAACAATGGCAATATAGGATTTCAAAACAAGATGATAGGAATTTATCAATGGTTGTTATATCGTATATTGTTATCATCAAAGTAATTTTTCTGTCTACCAGATACAGGCAGGCAAGATTGATCAAACAATATAATTTCCCTTTGAGTGGCTTCTTTCTCTTTTACTAATCTATTGTAAAGTTGATTCTTTGAAAGACTAAATAAAATTGCTAAACCCCTAACCAACATTATCAAAAAAGGAATGAAAAAACTCAAATTCATGAAATAAGGAATGAAAAGGGTGAAATCACTACAGACCCTGTGAAAATAGAGAAGATCATCAATACCTACTTTGAAAATCTTTACTCTCATGG
>RJWM01009373.1:0-68219 GCA_004363535.1 Dasyprocta punctata | reverse complement strand
GCGCAAATTGCAACCATTGTCAAGCTTCTATCTTCCGGTTTTGTAAACCTGCAATGTTGTGTATTTACTCTAGTTGTTTGCTTGTCTCTTTTGCTTGTTGTTTTTACTATATATGTCGTTTTTTTGTTGTTGTTGTTGTAGTTTTTGTTTGTTTTGTTTTTCTTCGCTCAAATAAAATTAAAAAAAAAAAAAGAAAAAAAATAGAGGAGCTTGAGCGAGGCAGGGGAACAGGCTGTGCAGAGGCAGGGACAGAGGGTCAAGGCCACCGAGTGGTTGCCAGACTGCTCTCTTGTGTTTTACTAGTTAATGAGGTAACCCGCAGTTAGGGTGCAGTCGTGGCCCAGATCCACCTTCTGGAATGTGGGGCAGAGAGCTCTGTTAGGTGTCCTTTCTGCTGGACTTCATCCCTGCTGCTGGGTCTCCGAGTGGCTCTACTACTAGCAAGGCTATGATGTTATGCACATTTAGTTCCTTCCCTGTTCCTGGAGAAGCCACAGAGAGGACACCCCCTACTTCCTCCCCTGTAAGTCAAAGGCTTATTGTGCTGCTAAATAGAAATTCCAGAGTCACCCATGAGCTACACTGGCTTGACCATGATCTTTGCCAAGGTCTTGATTTGCTTTTGCCTCACTATAAAGAGAGTTGTAGCTTTTCTAAAGTTTCAGCTTCTGTGCAGATACCCAGCACCTATGCTAGCACATCAGTTCACCAAGGAGTCATGCTTTCTTCAGCAAGTCTCTCTCGCCTCTGTGGAGGTGGCCTACATTGTTCCAAAGCTATTGCAGATAACAAATTTAATCAATTGATAACATTTGAGGTGCACTCTTTACAATAGTCCCAGCTGACTTGTATTCATGTATGCTAATTTTAGTGCACATTAATTATGTATTTAATAAGTCCATATTTATTCTATTTTGTGTCTGTTCCCTTGATGGCTGTTATGGTGTGAGGTTGAAAATAATTAAAATATTACTTGTGTTCTACAAATGACGATTAACCAAGGATGAATTCTGAAATGAAATTTCATTTTCATCTCCTTTCTTTGATTAAAGACAATGCGTAACATGGCCTCTAAATGTACTCGTAGGGCCCTCCCTCGGCTGTGTTGTTTGCCTCACTCTTCAAGGTGATTATTGGAAGTTGACTCCCACATTTAGCATAGATGTGTCCTGATTTGGCCTGAACAAATTCCAAGGCTTTGTCTACTCTTCCTCTTGTTGACATGGATACCAGTTCAGAAGTGATGAGTTCAGTGTGGGCGATTTGGGAGAAAAATGGAAGAAGATGAGTTGCTTTCTACAGCACATTCTGCAAATTCAGTCTGTGCAAGGAATCCAAGCCCCCGCCGATACCTGGATTGCTAAGCCATTTCAAACTCCCTGTCTTTCAGTGGTTCAGTTCTTCAGTGCGTTGGTGACTTTGCGGCCTTGTGTGTGTTGTTATTACCTACAGAGAGGGTCAGCTCCACATCGTCATTCAGAGTTATGTCACAGTCAGTTGTGACTCTTGCCTGCCCATGTGATGATTGGCAGCTGTCAGGCGTACATATATGATCCTGTTTCCTTGGGTTAGTGACCCTGTGCCAAAGCTTTTCATGTCCCCATGTCCTGCAGATCCCTAGAGTCTGGTAAGCCCTCCAGCCCTGTCAATTTCCTCTAGTCCCGGGATGGACTTGTTCTTATTTTCACAGCCCTCCAGGTGTCCCTACATAGGGCTCTGTGCGCTCTACCCCCCTGCTCAGGCACCACGAGCCTTGAATTGCCATCTTTCCTTTTCTCCAATGATAAATGTTGTACAAGGCACTCAAATGAAGGCTTTGAAAATGAGTTCAGCTGTTTCTACTTAACTATTCCACTCAAGAGAGAATGAACAGGGAGATGGAACACTGAAAAATTTAATTAACTCAAAGCTCATGGTTAATATCAAATTTGGAAATGACATTTGAATTATAGCCATTTAGACTCTCCAAATTCCCCATTACCAATGTTAAGTCAGAAATAAATAGGAGTCAGCATTTCTAGTTTCTGTCTTAGTTTGAAAACAACGGACGGTGTAATTGCGCATAAGAACAACTTGAAGTGATTTCCTCATCTGTAAAGAAGGGGGAATCATTGCAGCCCTACTTCCTGCTTTCCAGATGTTATGAAGGTAAATAGAGTCATGAATGTGAGTTTGCTTGGGAAAAAAGGCTATGAAATACACAGGCGTTATCCTGGTCATTTGCTGCAGTACTCCTGAATTTCAGTTCCTGTCAGTGATGCCTCACCAACACACTTCTCTTGCTCTGATTAAAGCTCACAGCTGTCATTTCCAGAGAATGTGCTCATCTGTTCCTCCTCTTTGCCTCCTCAGAAATTCTTCCTGGCCTAGAGATGTTAGGGAAGAGGTTGGAGCATGCTAGGAAGAAAAAAAAAAAAAAAAACAGCAAAAAACGAAAAACAAAACTGAATCCTGTTTTCAGGAGCAAATGAGGTCTTCGTAAATGTCAACATGGTGATAATAGGCATTTTCTCTCGGCTTCTTTTAATCAAATGCTTTTCTCCAGGCTTAGCCATTTGTTTACAAAGTTGGTAAGTCACAGTGACAGTGTTGTCCTAGCTTTCCGTCTGTGCCGTGGCATTTAGGGTCAGCCTCCCCTTCGCTTTGGGGCCATGTAGGGCTTTTCTGTTAGAAGCAAAGGATGTGGGAGAAGTCATCTGAGGGGCTGAGTCATTGTCCCCCTACAGAGGACAGGGAATAAACCAAGGGGAGTCAATGCAGAAGTGAAGTTTCAAGCCCTAAGGAGCTGGAGGGAGTGCTGGGGACTCCACGGGGGTGTGCATGTGGGGCTCGGGGAGGATATTCCATGGTCCCCAGGGCTCTGTCTTGTGAGAGGCCAGTGACTCTGCCCCATTTGCTTCCTCCTGAGACTCAGGATAAGCGCTGGGTTTTACCTCCTGGTAGTTCTGAAGAGTGCCCTGTTGCTTAGAGACAGGGCTGGTGCCTGGAGTGAAGATAAGGTTGTCAAGGAAACCAAGCCACAAATTCCCTTGTTTTTCTATGAGTTGCTGGACAGAGGAGTAAAGGATTTTTGCTTTGACAACTAGAAGAAAAGTATCCTCTTTGCAATGTGTGTTTTTAAGGAATCGATGTGTTGTCTGAGATACAGCCAAGTTAGCACCTGAGTTGACAAACAGGGCATCCAGCTTCTTATTGTTCCTCCTGTCAGTGGCGCTTGCTTTCTGGTAGAGAATTAAGCAGCCATTTTAGTCTTTAAAGCAGTAGCCGTCCCAGCTGTTGTATGATACAGCTGAGCTTCGATGAACTCCTAAGTTTTCATTTGTTGTCCCAGCTTCTCTGTTCGTGTGTTGCTGGGATTTTTGTCTTGGAAATTCACAGCAGCACCTCCCTGCCCCTCTTTTCCGTTCTCCATCTTTGAATTATTTTCATGTTTCAGATGATGATGGTATTATACCTAGACATCCCCCTTGTATTTCTGGTGTTCGTGAGTCAGAAAAGAATCCTTTGTGTGCTCGTCCTCAAAGGATTTCTTGTTGAAGCCAATGAAAATCTTGTCTACTGTAGGCTACTGTGTGAGGGAGCTGAACACTTGGAGGGTGATATCCAGGGGTGGTACCCCCAGGTTTCCTCCTTTGCTGGGCAAAGGAAAGGTTAAGGCATAAATAAAAGGTTCTTCACTTATCTGTGGTATTGATTTCAGTCCCTAATGTGGGAAGCTTGAAGAAAGTTCAAATTCTTGTTTGTTTGTGTGTATAAATGTAGAGGCATGTATGTGTGTATATGTATATATATGCATGTGTGCATGTATTTATAGGTGTGAAATGTATAGACATATGTATATAATGTATATACATAAGACATAAGTGCTCGTGTTCACATATATCTTAGTTACTTTTCTCTCATTGCTGAGACAAAATACCTGGCATCCAAAATTAAGGAAGGAAAGGTTTATTAAGCTCACAGTTTGTGGAGGTTTCAGTCCATAATCAGCTGGCTCCAAGGCAGGGTGGCATGGCAGAGGAGCAGCAGTTCAAGGCAGCAGAAGACAGCAAAAGCAGCAGGCTACCCCCATCCTGCTCCTTTCTAAAACTCTGGTGAGAGAATATTTCTCTCTGAGTTTTGTACCTTTCAGAGGCCACCTGCAATTCTTGGCCTATGATGTCTTCCATCTTCAAAGCCTGGCATAGCAAGATGAGTCTTTTCACACTGTCTCCCTTTAACATTGACTCTCCCATCTTCCTCTTTCATCTCAAAGGTCCCCTGTGATGGCTTTGGGCCCATCTAGGTAATAGCTTCATCTCAAGGTCAGCATTCTTATTCTACCTGCAACCTCATAGTCCCCTTGTCACATAGCACAGCATATCCACAGGTTTCAGCAAATTCAGAGATGGACATTTTTAGAAGGCCTCCATGTCAAGGGACTCTGTTCCCAGGGGTGTGGAGTTATCCAGGGGCCTGAGCATTCTCCTTGCACAGTGTGGAGCCCTTGTCCAAAGTCTTTCCCCTGTACCCTGCCTAGTGTGTGTGTGCATGTGCATGTGTGTGTGTATAGGGTTGTTTTAGCCATTTACATGAAGATTCAGTTCACATATTAGTTTTGTTTCTTTGATTTTTTTTTTTTTTTTTGCACAGGAGGTCTTGGCAGTGAACTACATCTCCAACCCTTCTTAACATACTTTTCATTTGAGAGAACATTTTGCCAAGTAGCTCAAACTTGTACTCCTCCTACTTCAGCCCCCCAGAGTGCTAGGATTACAGGTGTGTAATCCACAGCCAACTTTCTTTATGTTTTGTTTTTAGTGACAGCCTCATTGGGATGTAACTTATATACCAGTCTATGAGTGCATATAATTTACCCGTGAAAACATTCAACTTAATGACTTCTAATATGGAAAGAGTTGTGTAACCACCCCCACACTCAACTTAGGAGCACTTTCATCATCACAAAAGAAATGCCCTACCCAATGCAATTGTTCTGTGTTTCTCCAACTTCTCCCCCCATGAGCCCTAGGCAGCCATTAATCAACTTTCAGTCCCTGTGTCTCTGCCTGTTCTGAATGCTTCATGTAAATGAAATCACACAATACAAGACCTTTTGTGTTTGACACCCTGTGCTCAGCATAATGTTTTTAAAGTTTTATCTATGTATCATTTTTGTATTTTTATTGTCAAATAGTATTCATCCTATGGATAGACCACCTTTTGTTTATCCATCAGTTAATGGGAATGTGAGTTGTTTCCACGTCTGCACTCTTAGGAGTAAGGCAGTGAACATTCAGGTATGGGTCTTTATGTGAACATGCATTTTCATTTCTCTTGGGCATATAAGTTATGGCTTATTCTAGATGTCCCCCAAAGCCTCATGCATTCATAGGTGGCATTTGACTGGATCATGGCTGTGTGGTACAAGATCATGGGTATGTGTTACTGGATTAGTCCACCGAATGGGTTTATAACTGGGTGTGATGTTGGGAAGGGAAACCTAGTGGATCACTGTGGGTGTGGCCTGGAAGTGTGCATAAATATATCCCTGATGTGCCTGCCCTGCTATGAACTGTTTCCTCTCTCTGCCATGCTGCCTTGCCTTGAAGTCAGCCCATTATTAACTGAGACAAGATAAACCTCTCTGTATCGGGTAATATGCTATGTACCCCCAAGTCCTCATATAATGTTGATGGGGCTGAGTCATTGGTTTGTTATTGGTTTGTTGTCTGGCAATGTGAGTGCTGTGCCCGCCCAGGGGTGGAGCTGACATACAATGTAAGGGAAGGCGGGTCTTCCTCTTGTTCGCTTCCGCTTCCACCTCTCTCTCTCTCTCTCTCTCTCTCTCTCTCTCTCTCTCTCTCTCTCTCTCTCTCTTGCCAGCACGCTTTGCTGCTCGCGGCTGCCATAAAAGGCAGCCTTGCCACCCCATGCTTACTTAGAGCCAACTAATAGACTAAAACTCCCGAGAAACTATAAAAATAAACCTTTCCTTCCCAAATTTTGGGCATCAGGTATTTTGTCTCAACAAGGAACAAAAAGTAACCAAGACACTGTCCTTTAACTTGTGGGTGCCACATATCTTGTTCCAACAATGAGAAAGCAAATAAGAAATATATATGTATATATATATATATATATATATATACACATACACACACATATATACATATATATGCATATATACACAAATATATACACATATGTATATATATGTGAATATGTGCATATATATGTGTATATATGTATATATATATGTATATATGTGTGTGTATATATATATATATATATCCCTCGGAATGGGTTAGCTTGGTCTATGTCAACTCTGTTTATTATTTTGAGGAATTGCCAGAGTGTTTTCCAAAATGGTTTTATTAGTTAGGGTTCTCTAGAGAAAATCAGTAGAGAAATATACATATAATTATGCAAGGGGATTTATTAAGCAGGCTTATAGCATTAGAGGCAGAAGAATCCACAAAGGCTAGAGAGCAAGAGAGCCAAAAGGTCCAGTAGCAGACCCAAGAAGATGGAAGGTACAGAACAAGAGGAATCGAGGATGTAGCACCAGTCCAAAGTGAAAGAGCTGGAAGCTCCCTGGAGAGTCCCCGGTGTGGGTCTGAGATGGAAGGCTGAAGAAACTGGAGATGACGTCCAAAGTCTATAAAAGCAAAGAATACACCTGCTCAAGAAGATTGGAATTCTTGAAAAATGGACAAACTCCTTTCTTCTATCCATTTTTTATTCTACCCAACTACAAGCCTATTGGTGAGCCTCCTCCCCTCAATTTGCTGACATGCATGTTAATTATATACAGACACACCCAGGACTGTGCTTTACTAATCTACTAGGTGGTAATCCAATCAAGCTGAATTATCATGACTACTGGTTGCCATGGCATAACATTTTACATTCCTGTCAGCAATGTATGGGGGCTATAGTTTCTCCACACTTCATCAACACTTGTTATCTATGTTTTTTATTCCAGCTTTCCTAGTGCATGGAAAGTGGAAATTCACTGTGGTTTTTATCTGTATTTTCCTGATGACTACTGAATGTCACGAGCATCTTTTCAGTAGTTCCGTGAAAGCAGTTTTTTTGGGGGGAGTTTAGACCCCTTGACTATCTAATCAAGCTTTGAGAGCTTTCCCTAAATTCCTATGATGCACATAAACATGATATATTGTATACACTGCTATGGAGTTTATAAAGCCCATGGCCTCCCAATTTAATTCCTTTCCTAAAGGGTCTCTCCTAGTATACCTCTGTTTAACATAGAAGAAGCAGAATTCAAACTGAATGTGGGAGCCCACATCTGTAATTCTAGCACCCTAGTCATCTGGGGCCAGAGAATCACAAATTCATGCTCTGCCTTAGTGACTTAATGAGACCATTTTTCAAAATAAAAAGTAAAAAATGGTTAGATATGTAACTCAGTGTGAAAGCCCTCAGTTCATTCCTCAGTACTACAGAAACAAGAAGGAGGCAGAAGAAAAAGAGGAGGTAATGAAGGAGGAGAAAGATTGAAACCCTTCCCTAGAAGAAATCAGGCTTATGTAGAAAAGGAGATCTTTATGCTGTGTGTGTGTGTGCACATTCATGGTTTTGTTTTAAATTGAGGGCAGCTTTAGTACTGAAAAATCCTTTCCAAGTATGAAAACTTGATACTTTTTTCTCCTGTCCCTTTCCTCACCCAGTGTCCCCATTCATTCATTACCAAGTTCAAGCATCCTGCAGTAGGTTGCTTTCTATACATTTCCATTCAGCTTGAAAGGGAAAAACAAAAAGCCTGTGTATTTTCCTGAGTGCTAGAAAATTCTCAGTGACAAATCCAGAAAGGCAAAACACCACCAGCATGGACAGAAATGGTGCTCAGGTAGCATTAATAATCCTGGATCTTACTGGGTTAATAAGAAATTAACATTTACAATTTGTCTTTGAACTGCAGCTTAGGATGATCCTTGATGGGTTTACAAGCAGTGTTTGATGGAAAGCAGAAGGTGTGGTTGCTAAAAACTGAAGCGGGGCTCATGAAAATACTGTGTGGCTCAGAGGGAGGGCGGGGTGACCTACAGGAACGCATTGGTGTAGAGCTATATGCAACATGAAGACGTCTCTGTTCATGTCACTTTGAAGACTGCAAGATTAATGTTTGTTTGGCTGCTGTTGACAAAGGACTTTGGAGAGACTAAAGCACACAACCAATGTCTGCAATGCCCACAGGAGGAAAAAGTAGAGAAAGTGAAGTGGTTTGTTCAGAGCCCACTGCTTGGACATTTACTATAAAACTTGACTTTCTGAGTGGAGGGGAGGGGAGTAGGCAACTCGTGCACTGAGGTCAAAGTCGAATGATCTAGAAATGCTTCTTTCTACCTCTGATGGCTATGAAAGTAACCCCTTCCTTCTTTCCTTCCTTCCTGCCTTCCTGCCTTCCTGCCTTCTTTCCTTCCTTTCTCACACTTTTGGAATCTAGAAATTAGAAATCAATATGTCTTGGCAAGGTAGGTGTGGTGGATTGAAAACTGATGATCAATTTAAACACCAACTGAACTGAATCAGCGTGGTGCTGAGTGTAGATAGTCCACCTGAGAACTGTTGCCAGCATAAAAAGAAGTAGAGAGGAGGAGAGTAGTAATGTGAGTTCTCCTAAGTGTTGTTGTTCTTTGGAGCTGTTGGTTCTCCTGGAGGAGCTTGTCATGCTGGCTTCTCTGATATGAACTCAGCAGTTATCATCAGAGGAGCTCAAGACCTTGTTGCTGAGAATGGCTGAGGTTCACTTTTGGGGAGCTCTGGTCCTAACTGAGCCCCACCTTCCAGGCTCTGGAGGGGAAGACGTGTGCTGTTCAGTCTTCAGAAGTTTCCCACACTGGTTTTCTGATATGAACTAAGCTGTTCTCATTGTCGGAGGAGTTCAGGACCTCATTGTTGCTGAGGATGGCTGTGGTACTTTTCAGGGGAGCCCTGGTCCTTATTTTAAGTGTCACTTCTTGGCTCCAGTGCAAAACCCTCAACCTACTGGCACAGATCCTTCGTCTCACTGGCACAGACCTTCTGGCTTCCACTGCTGACCTTTGGGCCATCCCAGCGCAAATCCGTGAAACACACTTGCATGAATCATTGTTGTGGGCTCTAGGTCTCCAGTTGAACTCGTGGGAGGGATTGTCATGGGCACTAGGTTTTCAGCTGAAGTCATGCAGGTTACGGCCATTAGATCCAGGCCCTCAGCTGGATTTTCTAGGTCTTTAGTATGTGGACAGATTTACTGCATTTTCTTTGTGTTTGACTCCTTGGATGACCATATTAAAAAATACTATAAATTGTATATCCTGTATTGTCTTGTTCTCTTTGCAAATCCCTGACTGTAACAGTTGGTTTCTTCAGAGGCTCTGAGGGAGGGTCTGCTCCAGGTTTTCTACTTGGCTAGTGGATGGCTGTCTTCTCCCGAACTTCACATCATCATTCTTCTGGCTGTCTACATATTTCCCTGAAAATAAGAATGGGTCTTAAATTAATTTTTTGCTTCAAAAGATGTAATAGGGCTTATTTTCTGGGCATGTCCTATCTTTTCATGTAAAACAATCTATATTTATTCAGATACAGTCACGACATCTAGAACATTGTCCTAACTCTTCAAACCCCATTTCTAGCCTGAATTTCTTGCAACTTTATTTCCTGTAGAACCATTGGCCTCTGTCTCTCATATCCAGCAATAACGCTGTCCTTAAATGAGCACTCCGTGTCTGTAGCCTGCTCATACTGCATTGGTGATACAACTGCCAGTGATTTTATCCCATGAATTCTTCACCTAAGTCACAACCTTTTATGGGCTAGGCATCACAAAATTTCCATTCTATCAAGTGTTAATTGAAAACTTATGAGCCAGCAGTGGCAGCAAAAATGATGACAGTTAAGAATAATGATCCACACAAAAGCAATGAAAACTTGTAGACACCAAAATTCAGAAAACATTTCTTTATTTCATATGATTGCATTAAGTACATCTGTTACAGCACACAATGTATTGAATTATGAAGATTCATGTGAGACATGACCAAGTTCATTCGTTATCAAGTGCACACGTTATTCCTGTGTTGTGTCTGTACTCCGATTGGTCACTCAGCAATGTCTCAAGTTCATTCATTCACACAGGTGTTTACCTCTTGTCTGAAGACATCCATTTGGGTATTTACAGATATTTGATTATAATTTATATTGTCATTTAAGCATTAATATCAATAATATTATATATTTCTATTTAATTATGTATTAGTATTATTATTTTATAATTCAATACACCCATTGCATGTTGCAATGGTTGTATGGAACATATCTGTCTGACTGACAATCTTGTTTTTTTTAAAGCAAAACAACAACAAAAAAAGAATAGAAATCATACAGAATTTCAAAAAAAAAACCAGTAGGAAATTAACACTAGTTCATATATTGCATATTGTTATCTTAGAAGCAGTTGTTCAGGTTACAAGATCTAGGCACAAAAGTAATCAAACAATTACAGGACTGTTCTTTAGCTGGGACTTATTTTTGGGTACAGCTTATTTTATAAGCATCCTGAAAAGTCATGCTAGGGCTTATTTTCTGGTTAGGCCTTATTTTCAGGGAGATAAGTTATCTGTGCCTGCGTCCACATTTCCCTCTTTTTTTTTTTTTTTTTTGCCATACTATGCATTGAACCCAGGATTTAGCCCTGAGCTACATCTCTGCTTTTAAACTTTTTTCATTTTGAGAAAAGTGAAAAAATTTGCTAAGTGACCCAGACTAAGCTCAAACTTTCAATCCTTCTGTCTCAGCCTTTACCAGAGGGTAAAGTTTACAGGTATGTGCCACCACACCTGGCTTACATTTCTCATTTTTATCAGGACATAAGTCACTTTGGATTACAGACCTATGCTGCTGCATTATGACTTCATTCTCCCTTCATTCATTCTATATGTTGAGCCTTTTAGAGCTTTTAGTGATACAGACAGCCCACTGTGGCACACATGCCATAGGTTCGCCACCACTGTTCTAAAGTTTTGGGGTTTGAGATGTCATTGTGTGAATTCAAGGGGACCTAGTTCAACCCACATCACCTACATTCCAGGTACCATTTAACAGTGAATATTTAACTTACTTTAAAAGTACATCTGACTATAATCTAATTAATCACTCTGATGAGTATTATTGGTGTGACGATTAATCTGCGGTTGACACGAAGTGGTGAGAGACAGGTAATTTGTGGGATGATTAGATGACTAAACCTAAAGATCTCAAGAGGTGGAATTCTGCTGATCTCTAATAAAGTGAAATGAACACAAACAGGGCCTAAGTCAGTCCTAAAATTAGGCCCTCCCAAAGAAGCGAAAAAAGTATAATCAGGTGAGGAACAGAAATGTGGGGTGTATAAGTCAATGCTCCCTAGACAGACAGATTTAATATGATATATACTGGTGGATTTATAAGGTGGGCTCACAGTGGCCAGCTGCAGAGCCAGATGTGGAAGAGTGCAAAAAGGCTGTCAGCACACTGGATATGTGAAGGATTCAGTTCAAAGTTGAAGGCCTAGAGCTCACTGTAGAGTGTGGTGAAAGTCTGTATCAGGCAGCCAAAGGGTCTGCACTGCAAGGCTGAAGGGTCTGAGTTGGAAACCAGGGGACAGATGTCTAAGGCTAAAGCCCCTTCGTCTTTCCCCTTTTAATTCCATTCAGGCTATGCTCTGTTGATTGGTGCCAATCATACCCAGGGTGGGTCTTTCATCTTCAGTAATTATCCTAAGCCACCAGTTGGGTATGTCGTACTCAAGTTAACACAGCAGTGAGCAGTCACGTAGGGTTTAGTTCAGTCATTCATCCAGTCATTTACCGATGTCAGAAATATTCACTGCTTACCTAGTCCCTGCATGGTCAGCCTTGGACAGCTGTTCTTTCTGCAGTCTCTTGCCCACAGTCTGAGGGGCGTGTCCTCCTCCAACTATCCCAGCATCGGAGAGAACCCTACACGCTGGGTCCTGCAGACAAGAATCCCAGCCAGCTGGGCTACAAAGTAGGTGATGGGAGCAGAGGCTCTGTGGACCAGGAACTACTTGTGGGACAATCTCCTTTATGTCTTGGAAGGACTTCCATGGGGAAAAGAGGCTGGGTTTGTCTGTGTTCAGTCCCAGGATGGAAATAGAACCCAGAAATGAAAGGCAAAGGTACAGAGGCATATGTATTGATGCAGGATAGATGCTATTTAATTTACAGTAGGGCTCCCATCCTAAATCCCATTGTAAATTGAAAATATACAGGTCAAAAATGTATTTAATATACCTAACTTCCAGAACATCCTAGCTTAGTCCAGCTTACCTTAAACATACCCAAAGTATCTATACTGGCCCAGAGTTGGGCACAATCATGTCACACAAAGGCTATTTTATAGGCGAGTGTTGTACAGCTCATGTAATTTACTGAATACATGTATCCACAAAACACTGGGAATACAGTACCCGTGGAGTATCAGTGGTTCATCCACAGTGCCACTGCCCAGCATTCGAAGGAAGAGAAAATGAATCATACTGTCATACTCCATATTGCTAGCCTAGAAAAAGATCATGACTGCAATACTATTTCCACTGAATGCATAATGCATATCATACTTGTTCAATAGTAAAGTTGAAAAATCATGAGTCAAAAAATTGTAAATTGAACATTTTAAGTCAGGGACCAACTGTATAAGGCATAACTTGTTCACACTTACAACTATCTAGAAATGAAATGCTCTGGTTTGTCTTGGGAGGTGGTGATGCCATCATATCCAGCATCCATCAATAGTTTACTATGCACCAACCTGTGCATACTTAACACTTCCTAGAGGAAGAGACTCCAGGACTGCCATAGTCAACAGTGACCACATCCAATATAAAGAACCCTGGGAGTCAGACAATAATCTTGATCATGCTCATTATCTTTTTCCCCAGCCCATGGAGTCTAGAGAAACTATTCGTATGCTGATCAGTGGATTAGAAGTAAATTTTCCTTTTGCAAAAATAACTCTGTTCTTCATATCTCTCCACTTAGCCTGAGCCTGGGCTCTGGTCTATAAAATCTAATCTCCAGTACCAGGAAATGATTATTTATTTGGATGCTTCTCTAAAGCCCATTAGGCACTCTGGAGTGTTGGCTTAGGATGATCAATTTTGTACCCTGCTGCTGTCACATGGGAGAACTTGGGTTTGTGTATTTCACTTCTCTGTGCATAGCCAGCTCTGAGGGGCAGAGCAGGAGCCCCCCAGCTGTGACTGGCACATGCCTTTCCAAGTCTGGATTCCCTCTCTATTAGCCTGAAACTTGTTCTGCTTACAGGCCCCGTCACCTTCCTTATTATGCTGGCTTTGTGCTTTGAGATAATTTGCAAATGCTCTTCAAGTGATTATGCCACAGTTTTACAATGTTGTGCTTCTAATTAAGGAAGGGAATTGAATGTACTCTTGCCTGGCTAATTTTTTTCCTTCTTAGCAGAGGGATGAGGGTGGCAAGAAAAAGCAAAAGAAAGAGCAAAGGTACATTTAAAAAAAATAACTCTGATCCCACCAAGGATCAAAGTTGTGTCTGGAAATTCGTTCCCATGAGAACATACCGTACTCCCCCACGTGTAGAGGTTGCCAAGTTCAAGTCCAATCTGAGGAGAACAGTCATGCTCATGAAAATACTGTCTACAAACAGGAGCCACCTTCAGGGACTTCGCTCAGCCCACAGAATGTGGGCAATTGATTTTGAATGAAGCACATGGGACTTTATATAACCTTGCTAGTGGGATTTGTGACTTCCTAGTTAGGACAACAAGTTGGTTGAAAATATAGAAAATTTGAAATGACAGATTCCCTTTCCATTTAGAGAGAGTCCAAAATAGTTAAAGGGATAGTCTGGCACAGGTACACCCACTACAAAGCAGTTTTAGGGACACAAAACCCTTTTAATTTTTTAGTTTTGCATTTTTCTTCGATTTTTCCAGTTCCCTCATGTTTCAGGATTGTCCTGGAGCTCTAGCCAGCACTTCTTCCTTCCATTCCAAGGAGGACGGCATCAAGCTCTGTTGTTTCCTTTCAGGAAATTTCTCTTTCACACATTCTCTTACTGAGGAAAGGCGTGGAATCATTTTTGGATGGCAACATCAGCCTTGGTCCCACAGAGTGTTCTGTCCTAGCCAGTGATGTGTCTCAGAAACCTCTTGAAAAGGGGGCCTCCATTCCAGACCCTGTCCCTGTAAGCAGGAGGAGTATGGTGGTTAGGAACCCACCTGGGTTTGGATCCTGGCTCAGGACTCACTAGTGTTCTTTGGCAAGTTACAGAGCTTCTTGTTCAATTCCTCTGTGTGAAACAGAGCTAATTATCCATACCTCACAGCATCCCTATGGCTGATAATCTACATCCCCAAACCAGCAGTCTCCTTATCATGGTTACCACTGTTCTCTGGCCCTCACCTCCTTGTGGGGTTCTGAATTCCATAGTCCTCCCTGGGCTACACCTTTCTGATGCCCTCCACCCGCGCCGGAACCATCAGAGTTTATAGGGCAAAATCATAGTGCAGCTATATTTTTTTCCATATTATTGTCTTTGTAACATATATTTTTATTATTGTCATATTATTGTCTTTCTATTGTTTTTAACATTATGGTCTGTAGGTTTACTGTGTGTGTGTGTGTGTGTGTGTGTGTGTGTGTGTGTCTGTGTGCTTGTGGGAGGGGGGAATCTATCCTTTGTTTAGTTTTCTACCCACTACTCTGATTCCCTAGGAATGAAGGGAGGGAGGGAGAGAGGAGGTAAGGGGACATGTTTGGTGGCAGGTGCTGCTATGGTCTGAATATGTCCCCCAGAGTTCATACATTGGAAACTGAATCCCAATGCAACATGCGAGAGTTCGCACCTTTAGGAGGTAATTAAGCCACACAGGCTCTGCCTTCAAGAACTAATTAATGCAGATGTCACAGAAGTGGGTCAGTAATCATAGAAGTGGGCTTCTGGTAAGAGGATAAGTTGGGCTGTCTTCCTTTCTCTCACATATACACCAGCTCTCTTGACTTGCTGCCTTCCACCATGGAATGACACAACCAGAAGGCCCTTACTAGATGTGGGTCTCCCAACCTTGGACTTCCTAGACTCTAGAACTGTAAGAATGAAATGACCATTCTTTATAAGTTACTCAGCTGCAGGAATTATGTTTCAGCAGCCTCTAAGTGGCCTTAGATGCCAAAAGACCCTCCCTGGAAGATACAGTGTGGTTTAGTGTTAATGATCTCAAAGTAGCAGATTGCAAGATGTGGACATTTTCTATCACGGTTCTAATTTTGAGGGCTGTTCTGAGCCTCCTCCTGGGAATCTTCATGAGGATGAATTGGATGCCTGCCCAGTGGTTGGCTGCTTTCTTGCCCCACTGGACCTCTCTGCTCAGATTCTGTGAGAGTCAGTTTGACCCTGTGGGAAGATCGCTGAGAGATAAACCTTCATGGATTGTTTGTATCTTGTTACCTTCCAAGAAATCAACTTGGTGTTTCGCCCTCTGAGCATTCAGGCTGCTCTCAGGGTAACCCACTGTCCTGGGTTGGCCCCTGAACTTTCTAGCCACTTCTCATCTCTTCTGGGTTGTGATCAGAGTACGCTTCTCCAGGGAACTGGCATGATCCCCACACAGGTCTCTTTTATGGTCTGGACTGTGACACACTCCTTCATCCACAAAGCACACTCTGGTATCTCCCCCAAGGGGACCTTCAGTATAACTGTTCTCCTTGCTCCTTCCCCTGCAGGAGGATTGAGCACCTCTTGGTAGAGCTCTCTGCAGTGATGGAAATGTTCAGTATCATTACTGCCCAGTACAGCAGCTCTTGGCCACCTGGGGCTTTTGAGCACTTGAAGTATGACTTGTGTGGCTGAGGAACTGGATGTGCAATCCTGTTTAATTTTAACTAATTTAAATTTAACTAACCACTTGTGGCTACTATATTAGCCATGCAGTGTGCTTCCAGAGTGCCAAATGAGAGGGTGATGTCAGACATTTTTTCCAGCAGTGGTTCTGAAACCAGCTAAGTTTCATGGTTTGTCTTGTTTTGTTCTCTCAAGAAAGCTGCCCTCACACCCACATATAAGTAGCACTGTCATTGTCAAGTTTGACGTGTTGGTTAACAAAACCACACTGTTAGGGAGATTGACCTGAAGCTTTATTAATGGGGTGCAGAGCCCTTCTTTGCAGCATTTCTCTGCCCCACCTGTCCTGACTAGAGACATTGCACTCTTTCAAAGGTAATGTTTGAAAGCATATTTTTTGACTGCCTGCTATAAACAAGCTCATCATTTTCTTAGTGTCAGGATGGCTTCTGGCTAAGAGGCAGAGTAATCAACTTCTGCTCTTCTCTCTAGCGACACAGTGGCAGACTGGCTGTTGCCAGGGGCTGCATAGGGTTCTGGGGATCCCCATGATTATAGAGGAGGATAGAACTGAATTCAGGCTCTGGTTCTTAAGTGCAGTTGCTGTGAGTTCAGGGCAAGCACAATGGAGAATCAGGCTATTTTACTAGTAGCAAAAAAAAATAAGACTATATTTCCAAATGTACAGTTACCCTGTTTATTCTAGTTAGAGGAAAAAGATCTTAATTAGACCAAAAAGGGGAAAAAAAGCCCTAAAACAGCTCTAGTTGTTTAGAGTACTTTAAAATGATTTCACTTTGATTACTTCAAAATATCTAGCCCCATAATGTAGACCAGAAAAGAGTTCTGCTTTGGTTACCATTTACTGGTTGCAAGCATCAGAGGTCGGTGCTGGCAAACTGAATTATAAGTCATTCAGAGAATCAAAGGCCATGGAAGACTCCAAGTCTGCAGTGATAGAGGTGATCCAGTGAGTGGTCTCTTCAAATGGTTGGTAGCACAGTAACGTGGAAATAGCCATTTTCTGTTTCATTATCATTCAGCTCAAGTTCCACTTCTGGAAGAGAACATCTGCATAGCCTAGGCCAGGGCAGGTTGTGGAGGTTAACAGATGGGGCAGGTGGTAACAATTTCACTGCACAGGACAGAGGTGGGGGCTTTCTCAAAGTAAAGTGAAGTACTGTCACCAAAAGGAGGTAGGGATGCTGAAAGCTGTGACTGAGGCCCCTCAACACAGTGCTTCTTTCATTTAATTAGTATCAAGATGTTGAGAGAAAGAGAGACTTAGAGTAAATCTGCTATTTATTTATTCTTTCAGTTTCTTCTATGTATCACAAAATAGTAAAGTTCATCATAGAATGGGGCATTTGGAAATTATTCAATTACCTTAATACACCCACTTAACAGAATGGTAGAGATGGTACCATGGACAGGTATGTTGACTGCAGTATGAAGCTTCTGTCGCTGTACCTCTGCTTTATGCATCAACAAATGCCTTTAAATTGCTCAGAAACACATTCTCTTTGTGCACATTTGACCATTCCTTTGCAATCTCACAGGTATAATTAGATTTCTTAGCCATCTTTGTTACAGATTGTAGTCAGCGCTATGCTCTAGATTCCAAGTCATGGAAATTTACGTGCATTTTTGTCATTATTCTGATTTCCAATAGCAACCAGACTGTCTAGGATACAATGGTGATGATTTGCGAGCTGACCCTGGAAGGAGACCTCAAGGGAAAAACCTGCAGGCTCATATGCTATTTCATAGATACTTGTCTTCTCTCAGAAACAATCTCTGGTCAAACTAAGAAGACCTTGAAGAGCAGCTTTCTCATACTAATGTTTCGTTTTTCTCCTTTCTAGCCAAAGGGAATATGGTATTATTTGTACTAAGGCCAATGGGGGCAGGAAAAATAAAAGGTACTTTATTTAATGATTGCTAAGTTGGTTGGTGCAAATGATAACCCTCTCCAAGGCTTGCACTGTTAGACAGCTTCGCAGATACAATTTTCACTGTGGGTGCAATTCCTCGCTTTACAGATATAAAGCGCTGCTCCAGATCCAACATGTTTTATGCCAAAATTAGAGTCTTTCATCTAATAGCATCAGTGTAATTCATCACATGAACCTGGCTGAGTGTAAAAGGGCATGGGTGAGGTGAGCCTTGGCCCATGAAAGTTTAGTGTACCTTTTTGTATAGAAAGACCCCAACTTTTCCCTGGAGCTGAAAAAAGAGTTTGGATTGGAACGGATCCCAAAGATAATGGGGATGACTCCTTTTTTTAACAGGAAATTAAAGCTCAGAGAAAGTCTGACTTTCCCAAAATCACACCCCTGGTAGCAGACTGGAGTAAGGAAGACTAAGATGTGACTGCACCTCCAACAGAAAAGATACTTCTGAGATTCCAGCGACTTTCTGGTTAGAGAGTGTAACTTTTCTTTCCCTCCCAGAAAAGTCTCTTCCCACAAAATGTTAAAATGTTATCAGTAATTACTAGGGTCTGATTATTTGTGCCTCTTCTCGATGCTCATATGTTGAAGCCTAAATACTAAATGGGGTGGTATTGGGAGGTTAGGACCTTTGAGAGACATTTAGTCATGGGGATGGAGCTCTCATGAATGGAGTTAGTGCGCTTATACAAGATGCTCCAGAGGGCCGCCTGGCCCCTTCCACCACATGGAGATGTGGTAAGAAGTCAGCATCCTGAAGCCCAGAAAGTGGGCCCTCACCAGGAATCCTGGACCTTGAACTTCACCTCCTCAGGAACTGTAAGAAATAGATCATCTTAAACTAGTCCGTTTATGATGTTTTGTGATAGCAGCCCAAATGGTGGTATTTTGTGTTTTCTTTTATTTAAATCTACAAGATATAAACCGTAAAGCTAAGCTTAAACATACAACTCAAAGAATATGTGTGTGTGTGTGTGTGTGTGTGTGTGTGTGTAGTTAGTACTGCAAACTGAATCAGGCGTTTTGTACTAAGCTACTCCCTGACCCTTTACAAAAAAAATTTTTTTTTTTGGATTTTGAGTCAGAGTCTCTCTAAGTCACTAAAATTCCCAGTCTGGGCTTGTAATTAAGCTCCTTCTCCCTCAGCCTCCCAGTGTGCTGACATATGCCACCATGTCTGCTGAAAGAATTTTTACCTATGTATATACCCATGTAAGCAATATTCAACCCAAGACACAGACATTTCTAGGCTATCGGAAACATTCCTCATATTCCTTCTTAGGCAGTAACTTCCTCTGTGAGAAAATTATGATTCTAACTTTTTTATTGTAGATAGGTTTTACCTGTCCTTGAATATCATTTGAATGGAATCAGACTGTGTGTGCTATTATGTATCTGTTTTCTTTTGCTTAGCACTATGTCTGGAGATTCATCTGTACGTGTTGTAAAAGATTTTCCTTTTTTTTTTAATATGTGGTATCCCACTGTATTAATATGCTATCATTTATGCATTTGACTCTGAGTGAACACTTGAGTGTTGCCAGTTTGGGGCTGCAAGGAAGAAAGTCACAGACAGCATTTTATACACATGTTTTGGTGGACACACATACTTTTTTCTCATGTATATTCCTATAAGTGGAAGGTTGGGCTAGAGGGTAGGCAAACATTTAGCTTCAATAGGTCAGTTGATACTGTTTTAAAATTGGGGGAATACCTTTTCTTACCAGGGTACTCAGGTATTATTATGGTACTTTTTATAAATGTTAGATCTTTAAAAATTAAAAAGCAAACTGAAGCTTAGAACACTTAAGCAGACTTCCTTTAAAAGTGATAGATTTAGCAATTTCGCTACCTCCAAATCCCATTAAAATGCCAGTAAGGAACTAAAAGGGTCCACCCTGAAGGACAGAGTACAGCCCCCTGGGAGTGCTGACAGGGAGAGGGTGTTCAGATTGTAGACAAGAACAGTACCAGGAGATGTAGAACAGAGGAAGAGGTGCTTGCCAAAGGGAAGGCACTAAGAAGCAAGCTGAAGTGCACTGTGTTAATGCTGGGAAACTTCAAGAATCTGGGACACGAGGCTGGGCATAGAGATGGGAATGAGACAGTAGAGGAGTTGGTCTTCCTCCTACACCAAATAGCCAAGTGACCACCTCTCGTGCACCATGGCAGGGGCAAAGTTCATTATCCAGATGATTGAACCCAGAGAGGCCTCTGGCCAGTGAAGCCCAGAAGAGGGTAGAACTGAGTGGGTAAAAAGACGTAGAGAATATGATCGAAGGAGAAACAGGGAAATGTGAAACCTCATGCAAGTCTTCTGGGAAGGAGAAGCAAAGGCTTTCTGCAAGACAGCTGGGGAGTCTTAAGGAAGTAATCTCCAGAAACTGATATTTGGGGTCCACTTGTCAAAAGTATGACTTGGTGCACCATGCCCTTGGAGTGTTACCCAATCCCCTACCCCATATGCATACCAAAACCACCCTCTATGCATGGAATCCTCTAATCCACTTTTTCCCCAAAACTCAGGATTGGATCCAGGGTCTTCATGCTGAACTACATCCTAGCTCTTTTCAATTTTTGTTTTGAGACAAGGTCTTTCTGAGTCATTAAGTTGTCCAGACTGGGATTGAACTTTTGATCCTCCTGTCTCAGTCTTAAGTGTTGGGAGTCACCGCACTGAGCCTCCAATTTCTGCCTTGTAGTCAAGTAAGTCTGGTGGAAAAGAAAAATTCCAATTCATTTTTTACTCACACACATAGCTTCTAGGTCACCAAATGCTTAGGTTACATCCTCCCACAATAACCAGTTTTCCTATTCCCTGTAGACACCAACTGGGTATCCTACAATTTAACTTATTTCTAACTCTACCCATAAATTGTGTGAGATCCTACAGATGAAGGGCTCAGTCCCACAAAGAGTGCCACCACTTCAGATGTCAACTGCATATCCAGGCTGTCACCTGTTCTTCTACCTCTAAATCAGAGGCTCCCAGGACCCCTTCCTTGTGTCTGATCATTTACTTGAATAGCTTACAGAACTTAGACAAAATGTTTACTTGCTAGCTTAACTTATACAACGATGTGAATCATCAAAAGTCATGTGGAAGAGATACAGAGGAAGGTATGGGGTGGGGAGCTTCACACCCTCTCCAGGATGCCACCACCCAACACCTCAATGTGTCCAGCAGCTCAGAAGCACACCAAATTCCCTCACTAGAAAGTGTTAGTAGAGTTTAATCTTTATTCCAAAAGCACTGAATATTCCAATCTAGAATCATTTGCTCTTTCTGGTGGCCTACTCTTCCTGAGGTTTGATGTGGGAGCCCCACCTTATCAGCTCGTTAGCAGAAGCTCAGATGTGATTAGAGACCACCTCCATCACTCAGGATGTTCCCAGATTTTAGGAACCCCATGCCAGGAACCAGGGACAAAGACCAACATATCTTGTAGTCTTACAATGGGATTTCCAAAGTGCTGCAGACATCTGAGGAATGGCGTTAGTATGGAAGAGGAAGACTAGAAACTAATTTGCAGATAACAGAAACACTGCAGCCATCACAAGAAAACATAAAACAACAAGAATGCTGAATATGTTTAGGGTGAGAAAAGAGGACACTATCAATAATGAAAAGGACCAACTGGATTAAGAAGGATCTCTTAGAAATTAAAAAACAGGGCAGCTAGAGTAAAAAGGTAGGAGGGTTATAGATAATGTTGAGGAAATCTCTAAGGAGAAGAGCAGAAAAGTCACAAAGGTGCAAAATGTGGGAAAAGAACATACAAAAATGAGATGAATCCAGCAGGCTCTGCTACTGACTGGTGAACATTGCAGAAAGAAAAAAACAGAGCTTAAAAAGTATAAAAGTGTTGACACAATAATAGCCCCAAACCGAAGTGAGCTCTTAAGCCTCCAAAGACCTCCAAAGTGCCAGACTAGGACAGTCATTAACAAGGTACCGTTGGCAACATGCATTGTAAGATTTTAGAAAGGCATCACGAGTTTTTTCCCCAAGTCACTTTGAAAATCAGCACTGGGGTGTAGTGATTTGCTGTGTACTGAGTCCTTTGCAGTATGGAGCACGCAGTCAGCGCTGTGTCAGTCTCAAGCATGAGGAGGTGATGCTTTGGATCTGAATGTGTGTGGTGTTCTCTGGACACAGGGTGCCCCTCCAGGGCCTTGATTCTGTTTTCTCAGCCTCTCCAGCCTTGGAATGTGTCCTTGGTTCTGTCCTATTCTCTCCCTCCCTTTCCCTTGTTGTCTCTTTGCCTCCTGCTCTCCTCCTTCATTTCACATTTCTCTGGGGAAGGGTGACGGTTCTGCCCGCAGCAGTCAAGTCCCAGACTGCCACGAAGAACATCGTGGCAGCCCAACTGCATGGTGAGGAGCAGGGGTCTTGGGAATTAGAAAGCAGTGAGCCTCTCCTTTCACCCCATGTGTGTAGGGTGACTCCAGGATGAGGCTAGGAAGACCTGCTGGCTGGCTTCCCTGGGTGCTGTCAATGAGAGTGATTGGATTTGAAAGGCCACTGCTACCAAGAGAACAAAGAGGGATGCCTCGTTTAATAAAGGAGACATGACTTCGGAGCCTCTCTGTTGCATATATTGGAAAATAGGTTTTCTGTTTTGGCAATGGCCTGCTGAGCCACTTTAAGGAGTTAGCTGCTGCCTGGGGCTGAGCCCATGGCTTCATCCTCATCACTGGAGTGTGAGAAATAGTCAAAGGAAATGGGCTGATTGGCATGCTGCTCAGAATGGAATTTGCATTTCATTATGTTAGCATGGCACTGGATAAAAATTATCACGGTTTTGAATTTTGGTCTCTTTCTTGGAGTCATTCTCTGTATCTACCTCCCACCAATATTCTTTTCCCTTCCATTTGTTATTTCCTTCCTTCCTTCACTTATTTGTTTCTTTTTATTCATTCACCCAACATATTTTAAGCCCTATTACTTATTAAATATGGTGTTCCTGTCACATATTATATTCACCAGGGGTATAACTTGTAACAGTCTTTGCCTTTCTGGAATCTTAAATTTAGGATAAGAGGCAGGCAGTATCCTATAAACTACACACCTAAGGAGTTAATTGCCACTGCAACAAGTGGAAATGAGTAAAAGTCTGGCATTTTCTTCCTTTAAGTTGTGCATGTCAGCCATCTAGTGGGAATCCTGACCTCATTTATTGGAAGGGTGTGATGATTTAAAAATATGTTCCTCCCTTGAGCTCAATTCTCCTTCCCTTGGGTATGCTAGACTTAACTGGTTCATTGCTAACAAATAGGAGAAAGCAGAAGGATGGTGTGGAACCTTGGATACTAGATCATGAAGAATCCTGGTGGCTCTGTTGTGTACACTCATTCCCACTGATCATCCCCCCTTCCCCTCCTCTTCCTCTCCCCTCCCCATCCACCCCCCTCCTCCTTTTCTTCCTCTTCCTCCTCCTCCTTCTTCTCTCTCTCCTCATTCCTTACTCTGCATAAAACCATCTGTCATGTTGTAAATAGCTCTATACCTCTGAGACAAGCCCAGGAGGCCAGGAGCTAAGCTTCAGGCCAAGAACTGCATGAGTAAACTTGTCAGTGGGTCTTGAAACCCTAGTCAAGCCTTCAGATAAATGAAACCTCTTGAGAGACCCTGAGCAAAAACCCTCAGCCAAGCTACTCCTGGATTCCTGAGCCTCTGAAACTGGGAGGTCATACACATTTATTGTTACAAGCCACTGAATTTTGGGGTAATATGTTATGCAACAGTAGATAATTAGTATATGGATATGATGGAGACAGATTCTCAATATCCTGTGCATTGGCTAACTTTCTATTGCTGAGAAAAAATCCTAAGTTGCACAACCTAAGGGAGGAAATAGTTTATTTTGGCTCATGGTTTCAGAAGTCTTAGTCCATGGTCAGCTGTCTCCAAGGCAAAAGCATCATGGCAGAAGAAAGAAGTCCACCTTATGGGAATCAGAAAGCAAAGAACAGGGAAAGAGCCAGAGAGGAAGGGACCAGGGACCAGGTATAACCCCCAGGACACATCCCTATTACTCACCCAGACACATCCAGAAGTGTGCTTTACTAATTTTGTAGGCATCTCTTGAGCCAGTCAGGTTGATAGCCAACATTAAATGTCATGCCCTATTTATCTGAAACTAATGTTATTATAACCTCACTTTGGCCTGATGGCTTAATTGTATGTGGGACTCCCTCCTGCAGATGGAATCCTCTTCCATCAGAATTCTGAAAGCATTTTTCCATCGTATCCAATATGGGTGCAGATGCTGTGGATGCTGGAATGTCCAATGCCTTTCTTTCCCTATCCCTGACCCAAGGGAGTAGTGTAAGATGTTAAGCATTTTCAGCTGTTAAATTTTGGGTGTCATCTTTTGCAGCATTATATAACTAATCTAAGAAGTTTTATTTCTTGTTGGAGAAGTAAAACTTATACTTAAAGGAAGAAAAGCAGTCTGCCAGGTGTAGAGATGGGGCTGGTGTGTTGCCAGCCAAGGGCCCTGCACATGAAACAGCTCAACAGCAGCAAAGAGTCAGGTGAGAGGCAAAAAGAGAAGGGAGATCATGCTGCTGGGCTGCAGAGGAGGAGGACAGCAGGGGATATGGGCAGGGAACAGGGCACCAGGGCCTTGGGGACCACAATGAATATTTTGTACTTCATCCTGGTAGCAATGGGGAACAATGAGGTTTCAGTTAGGTTATCAGATTTTCTCACTCAACTAGTAAAATGATTGCCTGAGACCCAACAGAGAGGGCTGCACACAATGGTAGACCTTACTCTATGCTGGCTTTATGAGGATTCGTTGGCTCTGCTCTGTCCTCCAAGGTTTTACTGCCTTTCCTTGGGCAAGCCTGACACACAGGAAACCCTGAAGAAGTGTTTGAAATTATGATTTGCTATTATTGGCCTAGTATAGTGATTATCAAACTCAAATGTTCATCAGATCACCTAAAGGGTTTTACTGTACCCCCAACTTAGAATGTTTCATTCAGTACTGAAATGGGGCTGGGCGCTTCTGTTTCTAAGATATTCCTGTGTAATTCTGACCTGAGGACCCCACTTTGAGAATCAGTGGGCTGACACAATTGCTTGCCAGTGAGGGAACTGAGGTTGGTCCCTGGCATGGCTCAGTGATTGCGTGGATGTGGCCCAGCAGCTTTCCTTCTGGCCTCTGTTCAGTGTTCAGTAAAGGTTACATAAATGTGACAAGTCTGTTGTTTTCTTTGCAAGAAGAATGTTCCCATCTCTTTCCTTGGTGACGTGGTTTCAGATAAGTCCATGGTTTAGCAACTATCCTGGCTAGGGAGACACCCCTGTCTTCGTTACTTTCTTATCACTGTGGCACAATACCCAACACCCATATTTTAAAGGAGGAGAGGTTTATTTGGGCTCACGTTTTGTAGAGACATCAGTCCACAGCCAGCTAGTTCCAAGGCAGAGCGGCACAGCAGAAAGGCATTATAGAAGAGAAACAGCTCATGGCATGGAAGGCAGGGAGCAGAACACAGGATCAAGCAGGGTAAGGGATATATACACTCACACCCATGGTGACCAACCTCTTTCCACCCTGTCACCTCCCAACATCACACCAGCTGTAAACCCACTGACAGACTAATCCAGCGTCTCACATCCACAATCCAGTATCACACACCCATGACCCAGTCATCTCACAAAATCCCCACCTATCAGCGTATGAGGCTTTGCAGGGACATTTATATATAAGCCATAACAATCCCTCAGCCTAATGTCCCTGAGGCCTAGCAGGTTACAGCTCTGTTGTTCCAGGGCAGCGCTGTCTTGCTTCCTTACCATGTCCTGTTGGTTTCCCCAGTTCATTTTATCTGAATTTCAGATGTTTGCTTTCGACAGCTTGATATTGGACAACCAGGATGCGATCTTTCTCACAATTAGAGATTCCTTGGGTTAGTCTAACCTGCAACCTAGATGGGCCAGCCCATTATTCTCAGGATACAGGAAACTTTGCTACTAAATGGCATCTGATACTCTAGTCTCTAAGAAGGGAAGAACAAATGAATATTCTTCTCCTTTGTCAGGCCCAGCTCCCTCTTGTGTAGCCATAGATAAGTAGTCTCATGTCTTAGTCTATTTTCTGCTGCCATAACAAAATGCTTGAGCCTGGTTGATTATAAAAGAAAAGAGATCTATTTATCTAACTGTTCTGGAGGTCCAACGGCATGACACTAGCATACCCTTGGCTTTTGGTGAGGGCTCTGTGGGGAATAGTATCACGTGGTGGGCACACGTGTAAAATGGGAAAGCAGGCATGTGCTGAACAGCCCAAAATGGCAGAGTAATTTTGCTTTATAACAACACACTCTCATGGCAACTAGTCCAGATTCTTTACCCAACTTGTTCCTGCAACATAATCCTATCTCCAGATGAAGACATAGGGTGATTCCCCATAATCTAATTGTCTCTTGAAGGTTCCACTGTTTATCACAACTGTTATACTGAGAATCTGACTTCAATTTGAGTTTTGGCGAGGACAAGCATCCCCCATCCTGTGACACCTCCCTTGCCTGTTACATATCTACTTTACATATTTGAGCCCAGGATGGTAGATGAGTTCAACTTTTCATTACATTCTGGCAGCCCTGATTTTCCTCAACTCAATTTTATATACTCTGGTGGGTGTCAGAAAATCAAATTACAGTTAAATCCGCCCCCCATCAATATCTCCAACTTTGCCTGATCAGACATGGAAGGTGAAATCTGGCCATATTCACAAATTATTCATTCAGTGTAGTGGGAGGCCTGTGCATGTGAACAGGTCTGTGATGCATTTCCAATAATGCTTGCTTGACCTCTTGGACTGGATATTGATATTTTCAAACCTCCCCAGGGAATGAGGTTCCATAGCCTTTCTTATGATGAAAAAGTTCTTTCTTATAACGAATTGAGATGCTTCAGAGAAGGCATGACCTTTAATCGGGTTGGTGTTTCATGCCTCCAAATATCCAGTCTCCTTGCACAACAGGTGACCCATACATGTTTGCTGAGGTGAATGAGTGGGTGAAGTCAGAGCTCTGGTTATTCCCTTCTAGGTAATAGATCTGCTCCTAGAGTGGTTCTCACCTTGGTGACAGTTTACTTCCTTTTATATCCCAAAACTATTCTTAGCCTTACATGTTCTTTGCCCACTTCTTTGACTTGAGTTTTCTTTGACCAATCCTCCATTGTTCTTTTCTAGGGCACCAAGTCTTAGTGTCTAGACAAAGTTATAACAAATACATAGAGATTCTTGGGCATGAGGAAGAGTAAATATCACTCTGTATCCAAAGCCTTTCTCTCTTCTGGTGACAGGGAGGAGGATGGAAAGCTAACATGTGAGAACTTGGTGCTTGGTCAGTGAGGGTAATAACATTGGTGCAGACAAAAGAAAATATGCTGGGATGGCATAACTGGCCTTGTCACTCTACCTGTCACCTGTCGTCACATTTCTGTTGTATGGTTTGTGGTGGTTGCTGGCTTTCACTCCAACTGTGCCTCCTATCACCTTTAAACCACTTTTAATATACAGCATCTTAGCCAGATGTGGCACATGCCTGTAATCACAGCACTGGGGAGGCTGAGACAAGAGGATTGCCATGAGTTTGAGACCAGCCTCGGCTACCCAAATGAGTTCAAGGCTAGACTGAACCACTTAGTGAGATCCTGTCTCAAAACAACAACAACAAAAATGCACAATGTCTTGTCACGGTCTTTGTGACTAGGGTGCCTTCCTCTTGAGTTGTCTAGGACTATTGTTTAATTGGGATGACTATTATCTCTTCAATACATACCACTGACTCATGCTATCACTGCCAGGTTTTGTATGAGACTATTGTTTGGCCATTGCAATAAAGGGCCTTTCCGACTCTCAAAATTAGGTGTGTACTATTCATATGTTCCCTTTTCTGGAGACAAATTACTGAGCATGCCTAATGAAAAGGTAAAGCTTGAGAAAGCAATTACCAAAAAGACTTGAAAAGGAGAGAGACAGTGTAACATAGGCTTGCAAACTGGTTATGTTATGTCAGTCAACTTCCTTGCCTTCTTGTTTTTCTTCTGTATCCAAACAAATGGATAAACACTGATTAATTTCCATGAGTCCTCCAAATGCTAATGTAGCACCATTCTCAGATGAGAGAGATCATTAGAGAAAGCTCCTAATGGGCAAAAACAGAGGCCAACTATACACCCAGCCAGGAAGGCAGTGGCAGTCAGCTGTTGAGAGAGCTCATTCAGAATGGATGGGTATTTAGCAAAGGGGCTAGCTCCAGAAGGTTCTGACTGAGGCATCCAGGAAGTCTGGAGTAAATAACCAGGGATACTAGTTTAGGCCTCGACAATGTTGAAAGCCGTGGTTTGGGACCTGGGAAGTACAGTTAGCAGCTACTTGATGTGTTCACTGCTGGAAATCCAATGATTAATAAATTCAAGGCTACTTGAACTTTGCCTGGGTAAAGTGTTGGGGACACAGTGGTTAATAAAACATGTTCTTCTCACCCTCATGAAAATTTATAGTCCAGCATGGAGAAAGACATTAATTAAAGAATTGCACAAATAAATGTGATTCTTCAAACCTGACTAATCTGCCCACCATAGAGAGAGCCAGAGTGCCATGAGAGGGCATAATAAACAGTGTAGCCCAGTCGAGAAGTTCAGGGAAGGGCAAGGAGAATCAACTGGGGAGAGGGGGGCCAAGCATTGCACCAAGAGGGCAGCGAAGTTTTCAAGGAAGCATGAGATGCCTGGTGACTTTGGGGTAGCAACATGACTTTGGACTTAGCAAAAATGTGGCCATATTTTAAGGCAAACCTAGTTGGACAAAATTGGAGATTCTTTGTGTACTTTATTTTTTGCTATCTTAAAAATTATCTTTATCCCCCAAATTCATTTTTTTTTGGCTGAACATGTGACCCTTTAAATAATTAGGAAGAAGGAATCTGTGAATAAGGCAAGGCAACTGAGGGACCCCAGGCATTCCAATTTAAATGAGGAGAATTCTCTGACAACCTTCAGGTTATTACAGGAAAAGTGACAAATAATAGATCCCAGGGGCATAGCACTTAGAACCTCTTGAGGAGTCTGTCCTAATACTGATACAAGGTCTGCTGTGAATCCTAAATAAAAGGAGTTGCCTCTTTGCTTGGAGGGCTCAGTGTATAGCACCCCTCATCTTCATGCCCCCAGCATCTCCACCCCTAATCCCCTCTAGATGCACATCCCACATCCCACCCATGCAGATGGAGAAGCTCTAAGATCATCCTAGAAATTGCTATGTGAACTCCCAGGTCATGGAGGAACATCCTGGTTGTCTTCTAGTCACGAATAAAACCTCTCCCAAATCATCCTGGGATTCTTTGCTCTTAAAATCAGTCTCATATTTAGGGGCAATAGCCAGGGGACTTATTTTGGTATCTAGGACAATTTTCTTATCTTGACAGAAAGGGAAGATGTGATGTATAAAATAAGACATGTGTAGGAGGGCATATAGCACATTTGCCTTTGAAATTGGATTATTTACAGTAAGACAGGAAGATAAATGTAAAATTTTGTTGGCACAAGCTATGGGTTAATTGTCTGGAAAAGCCAGGATCGAAGGCATGTGTACTTACAGTGTTCCCTAAGAATAGAACTTTCCATTGGCTGTGCTGGCATGTTCAGAGTCTTCGCTGAAGCTCCCCATATGTTTGGAGATTGCACAGGGTGATGTTTCCATCAGACTCCGGCTCTCAGGCTCTGCCTCCTGGTTTCTCATCCACAAGATTGTACCACGAGCCCTCAGCGTGTGCTCACTGCCCTCCGAGGGTATTCTCAGCGTTCCTGTGGGCTTTTCATGATTTGGTCCATGGTAATCCATCAAAGGAGTGGGGGACAAGGAAAGAGAATCTCATCTGATGAGGGGAAGAAAGTATATATTCAGCAGCCTGAAGAATGGGCTTTAGTCAATCTAATTAAAAAGCTTTTTAAAGCATAAACAGAGAACACATTTCAAAAGACAAACCATTTGTGTGAAGGTTGGTTGGGAGGCTATTGCAATAGCCCAACCAAAAGTTTATCAGGGCCTGTGCTATGCCGGGCTCTAAATGACTGTAATGGGCCCCCGTGAAACACAGTGGCTTATGTAAGATGGAAGTGCATTTGTGTCTTGTAAGTAGCTGTGCCTTATTCCAGCTCTAAGGCGGGCTGGGAATACAGTCTTTATCTTGACAGTCCTGCAGCCAACTAAAAGCCTGTTTGGTGGAAAGGTTGGGATGAATTGGAAAAGATGGGCTCAGCCTCCCACAGAGAAAGGACAGTAGTGGCATCTGTCCAGGATGGATTCAACACATAGTGGGCAACCTTTGGCAGTTGATCGATGGGAAACAGGAAAAAGGAGATAACGAAAAATGGCCCTTTTCCTGCTTTTAGCAACCATGTTGCCCTCAGGAGAGACAGAAGGTACATTTGGAAGCTTTAGAGATATGCTGACTTCGAGCTTCCTGTTGCTCTTCTGGGGGAGACGTCTGGCTCTTGAGTTTGAGATGCCAAAATGGAGGTCCTATTCAGTGATAGAAAAAGGCAGCACAAACAGAGTTATAAGAAGCCTTCCCAGGTGGCCCTGGCTTAATCTTTTGGGGCTGCTATGACAAAATATATACTGGGTAGCTTGTGGACAATAAGAATTATTTCTCTTGGTTCTGGAGACCAGAAGTCCAAAATCAAGGTGGCAGCACATGCAGTGTCTGGTGGGGCCCCACTTTTTGTTTCATAGAATACCTTCTCAGGTGTCTTGCTTTTTTTTTTATAAGTGCACTAATCCCATTAGGAGGGCCCACCCTCCTGACCTAATCATCTCTTAAATGTCCATCCCTTAATATCCTCACCTTAGGGCTTAAGACTTCAGTTTGTGAGTTCAGGGTGGGGATGAGGAGCACACTCATTCAGCCCACAGTATTGCCTTGTCATTCCATCTGGCCCTGGCTCCAGCCACACTGGATTCCTCATCTTCCATCAAGAGGCCACACCCTCTGATAAATCCAACCCCCACAGTCACATGGTAGGTCACACTCTCTACCGGGTCCTGCCCCTCTTTTCCCTGAGGCCAAACCCCATGCACCCTCTAACAGCTAAACTAAAGTCACCTCTGCTATGGAGGAAGACCAGCCAGGGTCAGGAAAACCCCTGAGTAGAAGACCACATCTCTTTCTACTATAGGTGCCTTGGCTCAGCTCACAGGTACGAAGACATGAAATTCAGCCGATCTGAAGGGCAGGACTCCTTGGACAGGGGTTCACTGCTGCTTTCTGTAAGATCCCAATCATTTTAGCACCCATTACTCTAATTTGTACTTGTCTGCTTGCACATTTGTCTCTCTATTTGGGCCTCTGGGTAGGGGTTGGATTTTTTCCATCTTTACTTCTTACCAGGTATTACCTGGAGCTCAGTGGCTATCCGTACATCCATTATAAAAGAGAATGTGTAAAGACACGCTAGCATTTTTATTAAGGCAGTTCAAAGTAGGAATCATTCTGGAGGTGTCTGGAGATTTCAGAGAGGGTTTTGGGGAGAAGTGGTTGGAAACTTGACCTTGGAGGGTAAGTGGAGTTCTTGTAGGTGAGGGGTCAGGGGAGGACTCAGGGATGAGGAGAATAGTCACAAAGACAGAGAAATAGGGGTGAATGTGTGTATAAGAATTGGGGTCCCCAAGAAGGCTGACTTTACCAGAGCCAAGATTTTTTCCTGGGCAGTGAAGAAGAATAGCTGGTTGAGTAGGGCAAGGGGTAACTGGAACACCCACAAATGGAGAAGGAACAGGGAGCAGGGAAGATGGCAGGTTCTGGAGAAAGGGTATAGTTATCATGTTGCTTTACAGAGATAAATTGCAGAGCAATGTGCTAAGAAGCTGTTTAAGTCATTTCAATGAGGCGACAAGTGTCTCAGCTGTTATCAGAAAAGGACAAAGGGAATCTGAAAGGTTCTGTGGAAGGGCAGACAGTTGTTGGTAATACATTGGTTGGAAAGTGAAAAATCAATTGTAAATCACTCAAGTTTTTTAGTGTCAGCATGAAGAAATAATGTGGGAGTGAGGGGTGACTTTGATACAGGAACAATAATGGATTTCCACAGGGAGCAAATCCATGAAGATGGAGCAAATTCAGAAATCTGCAGGGTGAGCAAGGGTTGCTCTGCAACTCTGTTCTTTCACCTTAGTTCTGCTTTGCTGAGTTGGACAACTGTGTCCTTGACATTCAGCCATAGCTTATCACTGTGGCTCCTTAGTTTTCTATAGATGGTGGGTACCTGCAAATGAACAAGCAGAAACTTCAAATTAAGGCACATGGCAGAGAGATGTGTTGGGCTTTTTCTCTACTTCCCTTGACAGTGGGATGCCTTTAGACTCTGTCCCTACAAAGCACCTGTTCAGGAGCTTGGCCAAGTGTGTCAGTTTCCTGTGGCTCCATGATAAATGCCAACAACTATGTGGCTTAAAAAACAGGGATGTGTTGCCCCGTGGTGATGGCAGTAAAAGGTCCAAAATCAAGGAGGTGGCTGTATTGGTTCCACCTGCAGGCTCTGAGAGGGAATCTACTTTGTGATGCTCTTCTAGCTTCTGGTGACTGCTGGCAATCCTTGGTATTCCCTGGCTTGTAGACATATGACTCCCATCTCTGCTTCTATCTTCACAGTTATTTCCCTTTTGCATACCTCTATGTCAGTTTCTCTTTCTTTCCTCTTGAACTGTCATTGGACTTAAGGTCCATTCTAATCTAGAATGATCTCACCTCTCATTCCTTACCCTAATTATATCTGCCAAGAGCCAATTTTTAAATAAGCTTATATTCACAGAGGTGGGGATTTAGGACTTTTGGGGAGGCTGGGAAGCATAATTCAACCCAATTTATTAAGAGGCAGTCTTTTATGAATAGAATTTTTGTTCTTTTTCTCTAGTGCTGCTGCATGAAAACTGAAATATAGTCTCAAGATCAAATTGACTAAAAATCTGTTCTGTAAAAACAACAGCACCATGTGTCTGCTCTTTCTCGAGAGGGTTGATACCAGGAGTTCCACCCCTACTCCCCCCAAAAACACACAAGCTTGAACTAAAAATGAAATGAAACAAAATGGTGGGAACTTCAAAGCATTTTCAAAGAGATAGAACTGAGTACGTGTTTTAGTTTTCAAAAATGTCCTCTCCCCCAGAAACATGTAAGAGAAGACATTCTCTAAGCAGACTTCCTTGTGCAGAAGGAATGAGCAGAAGAAAGCTCCAGAAAATGGTGGACCCAAGATGCAGCATGTTGACCATAAAAATGCGCCATGTATTTCTTGGAGTTTCCTCTTGGAACATAGAAATACAACGTTATTATTTATATATAAAATAGCATTTTCATGGTGATGATTGTATCTGAGGCCCAGAAAAAGGAAGAGATGGCTTTGTGGTAAGAGCTTGGGCTAAGATGATGAGTGTGGCATATGAATTTAAATTAGCTTGGGAAATATTTTGAGGAAAAATAAATAAATGCTTACACAACACGGAGAGGAGCTAAAAGCAAAAGAATAATGTGGTTGACTTGGGAGAATATACTTGGAAAGTCCTGCCTGGCTTTGACAGGTGTCTGTGCCCAAGGGTCCCAAGCTCTGTGCAGGACACAAGTGCTTATATTACACCCCTTCCATTCTGACTGCCAGCTCGTGTACCAAAACTGAACTTGTGGAGTTCTGGGAGCCTCTCAGAAAAGCTGTATTTCCTCACAAGGTGCATATGCTCAGCTCAGAGATATTAAAATCAGCCCCCAGATCATAAGGAGAAGCCATGCTTACAATAGGTTTTGCTTGGGAGGTGTTTTCTGAGAAGGTCTGCTTGTTCTAACACTTGCTTTATCTGTTTCTCTGAATAATGTTGTTTTACCCAGAGCTCTTACTCTCCCACCCTCTTCCCTTGTTTCCATGCTTCTTTCCTTCCTGTGTGCTAGAATCCGCACACTGGGTCCAAATGAAAGTAGGGTCTGCCCTCCTTTGCCTTGACTATTCGGTGGGCTTTGCATGCTCAGATTAGACAATGATCAGCACCTGAGCAGCTCAAGAATAGTTTTATGCAGGTCTATGGATGGTCGTGGGGAAAAGAATCCCCAGATGCCAGGTACACACGGTCCCTTCTTAAAACAGTTTGGCTTAATGATATTTTCAGTATATAATGAACTTATCATGACCCCTCCATAAATTGAGGAGCATTTATTCTTGGGAGTAGAAGGGGGCATGAACAAATCAGTCCTTGGTCATGCACTCCATAGACTCCTTTTCTTGTCAGGAGGGAAGAGGCCAGAGAAGACAGGAAAGCAAGAAAGAAACCCTTGTAAGTGCAGGACTGAAAGCAAGCCTGGTGGTTCTAGTGGCAGTGCTAGGTCTGGGTGTTCCTCGTGGTGGACTGTATGTGCAGCAGGGACACTAACTTGAGACTACATGCTGCTGCAAAAGACGGCCAAGTGAGAGTAGAAACTAGAAGGCAGAGTAGAAACTGGAAGGCTGAATTTTCCTTCACCCTAAGATGCTACCTTGACACTGTGGAACGGAGAAGGTGGAGTTTGTTGTTAGCATCCTCTTCCCCAACAGCTTTAAGGAGGAGAGCACTGGGGTCAGTCAAATGAGTTGTCTTTAGTTTTTGTGCAGAAGCCAGTAAAGTATTTGTTAAATGTGGCTCATGTCCCAGGATAATAGGGAAGTCACCAAATGCATTTTTACAGACTGTCTTGCCAACTGGACAGGGGAAAAAAAAATGGATGGAAATTATATTACTCCTTTTTCCTGTTGCTGGAGAAAAACAGCTAACACCCACAGCTCAAAGGAAGAGAAGTCTGTTTGGCTTACGATTTCAGAAGATTCAGTCCATAATCAGCTGGCTCCAAGGCAGGAACATCGTAGTGGAAAGGCATGGTGGAACAAAGCTGCTTAGTTTGTAGCAGTCAGGAAGCAGAGTAGGAAAACAGTGCCAGAGAGGAAGCAACCAGATATAGTCTCAAGGTCATGCCTCCATGACCAACACAGGCACATCAAGAAGTGTGCTTTACTAATCCCCTAGGCAGCTCCAAAGCCAAGCAAGCTTATAATTGAGCTTAACAGCTAAGGACATTAGGTGAACATCTAGTTTTGATGCTGGAAACCTGATCCCAATCATTCCCTGCCCCAGAAAGTGGTTCTTTATTTGGTTCAACAAGGTCAAGATGAAAGGATAGGTTCTCTCTTTGGTCATGAATGCAGCTGGGTAATAGGAAAGCAGGGATAGAAAACCTCTGTGTTCCAAGATAGAAACCAGAATACTCAATGCCCTGTCGTTTGTGGACTTAACCTATACAAGAACTCGTAAGTACAGAACACTATTTATTCTGTTTCTGCCCAGTTCTTAGAAATTTGGTTATCTGCTTCCCTAACCTTCACTAGATTAGGGGAAAAAAGATAAATGAAATGTGAAAGGAAAAGGTCTTGCTGGACACAGGCCTCTGACAACTGAGAGATCAGAGAGCAGATGCCCTGATGGTAATGAAGCAGACATGAAATCAATGAGCACATGTCGTTCATGCAGACGCCACCTCTATGAACAGACCAACTGGGGGTGGCTCTAATGAGGGACCTGCCATCTCCTGCCTCAAGATGACAAAAACCATCACCGTGTCATGTAGTCACACAGTAATTAATGTTTCCATGATGGTTCTGAGTCGTCTGGAGAAATTAAATAAAATTGAGGATGCAGGAAAATGAGTATTGCCTTTTCGAACAACTCCTATCAAAATAAAGGAAAACGTCAGTGATTAAGGGTGGAGCTACTACTGTAGGAAAAACTGTGTAAGTAGACTTTCTGGCTCCTCTTTGGTGCTGACTAACTGCTTAGAGTGTGCGTCACTGCTTAGGGTATGCACACTGGTCACAGTGTCAGACCATGAGGAGGCAGAGGTGGTCCTGCAGGGATGAGAGACCTTCCCTGTGGCTAAGGCAAAGTCTGGCTCCTCTGTTCCTGAGTCCTCCTGTGGTCTCCTCTGTGAAGCAATAGTCCTAATGCTGTGTCCCTCATAGGACAGATGAGGCAGTGTACATTATGTGTGGTGCCTGTTTTGGGCTCTTCGATTACCGTTAATGTCAGCTTTCCCGGGCTGCCATAATAAAGGATAACTGAGTGGCTTAAATACAACAAAATACATTATTATCACTGTTCTGGAATCTAGTAGTCTGAAATCAAAGTGTCAACAGGGCCATTCTTCTGACATCTCTAGAGGAGGATCCCATCTTGTCTTCGCCAGTTTCCAGTGGTTGCCATGGATCCTTGGCTCCTTGGTTTCTGGATGTATTGCTGAATTCTTTGCCTTCTTCTTCCCATACCCTTCTTCCCCTTGTGTCTCTGTGTCTTCATTTGCGCTTTTTTTCCCCCCAGTACTGGAAATTGAACTCAGGGCCTTTACATTGAATTATATCCTCAACCCTTTTTTAAAAAACAGTTTGTTTATTTTGAGACAAGCTGGGCTCAGATTTAAGGTTTTCCTCCTGCTACCTCAGCCTCACAGAATGCTGAGATTACAGGCATACCTTACCATGCCCAGCTATTTTCTCTTCTTATAAGGAAACTAGTCATGAGATTTAGGACCCACTCTAATCCAATATGATTTCATCTTAACTAATTATACCTGCAAAAAGCCTATTTCCAAATAAGGCCACATTCTGAGGTTTTGGGTAGAGATAAATCTGGCTGGGCCAGTATTCATTATCCCTTGTTGTTATTTACAGTTTTTTCAGAAATGTATCTGCTAAATAGGTAACTCCCTTGCTGCCCCAGGCTCTTCTTGCCTTGAAGGCTAAATGAGACCAGATTCCTCTTACTGGAATCTCTCTCCTTTGGTTTAGAGCTCTGTCCCTTTAAAGTGTACATAGTCCAGCAAGGATGTTATTATTGTTTTAAATCTTATTAGACACTTAAGACCAAGTATAATGTGTTTATTCAGGCCTCATCCCAAATCTTAATAGTATAATGCAGTTTATGAAGTAGATACTCACTTGACCTCAGCTAATCCTTACAGCGCCCCAGACGTGCAGGCAGATGCCACACAGCCCCATCTCACAGAGGAAAAAAGTGAAACTGAAAGAGGTCACAGAGCAGTGCCTTGGAAGTCAGCTTCTAAGAAGAGCTGCTTGGTCCTGGAATTGAGGCAGAAGGTGACCAGGTCAGCGGTGGAAGCCGAGGAAGGGCTGCTACCTTGGTCAGCGGCTTCCGCTCTCCAAAACTCTTTCTCCATGTGTAAAATGGAGTCGATAGGATCTTCTTTGGGGTGCTCTTGTGAGAATAAAATTGGACCATGCACACTAATGTGGGAAATTGCCCCACAAGTGCTAGTCTCTCCTCTCCACTGTCTGGCAATTTTACTAACAAGTTGTCTCTGGTTCTGCCGGTACTTGCCCTGTGTGTTCCTGGGTGGTTTACATTTGGGATTCATCAAGTGCATGATGGGAGTGTGTGAGAGGGGGAAAGAGTAGAGGCAGTGACCTGTGGTCCAGACAGAATCTGAGCATCTGTCTGGGATGAGAACTGAGCAGACTTCCTGGGTGGCACCTCCATTTTGCCATCTGGCACTAGCAGGCTCACATCCCAGCCCGGCTGTTCATAATCACATCCCCCTCAACCAGGGGGCCTTGCCTATCTGTATTCCCCAGTTCTTCCCCCACCAGGCTGATCTAGGGAGCTCCATGAGATCTGCCTGGAAAAGACAGTTTCAAGAATGATGTAGAGTTGCAGGGGAATCTGGGACCCGGCCAGTGGAGTGCTGTGCAGATACTCCTGTAGGTACAGAAAGGCACGAAGCAGACCAGCGCCAAGGTCTCAGCAATGGAACAGCAAGAGCTGAAATTTCATCTTTAATTTGCACCCTGGCTCTGTGGTAGGTTTTCAATCTCTGCACTTGAAAGAAAGTTAGCTTTGTCTTTCGAAGAAACTAGCTAACAGGCCTCGAGGCGGAGGCTGGAGCCCAGGACTGGCTGATGTTTGTGTGTTGAGGGATGAGGGTCACTTATTTGGAATTAGCTGGTTTCTTAAATCTTAGCTTCCTCGAGCTACCCCCACGTAATTATTCAGTGTGATATTAGTAACCCCAAAATCATCTTGTGGGCTGCTATACCTTAGCAAAGATGTTCTGTTTCCTGAGGGACCGAGTTAGGGTGCAAAACCTGCCCACTGGGCTGGGAATCTGTGCTAGTTCAGAGCACTCTAGTTTTACCTCTTCCAGCTGTGCTCTACCACTGGCTCCCCAGTGCATCCACTAGGCAGTACACTCATCCCTCAATATATGGAGGAGATTGGTTCCAGGGTCCTTCTCACAGGGACTAAAATCTGTGCACACTCAGGTGCCTCATATAAATTGCATAGTATTTGCATCAAACCCACGCATATCTTCATGTATATTTGAAATCTCCTCTGAATTATTTATAGTACTGAATACAATGTAAATGCTATGTAAATAGTAGTTATCCTGTATTGTTTATGGAATAATGATGAAGAAGAAGCCTGTACATGTTCAGTACAGAAGAAAAATTTTTCCAAGTATTTTTATCCATTGTTGGTTCAGTTCGTGAATGCAGAAGCTATGGATATGAAAGACCAACAGTAGCAGCCAAATCACATTTCATACTTTTTACAAATACGATGTTCCTGTGTTCACTGCATGTCACTGAATCCAGGTGTGTGTTTTGAGGAGAGTCACAGATGATGCAGTTGCAGCCACCAGCCTGCAGGACAGTTCCCAGGACAGTGGCCAAGGTGGACCCCTCAGCAGCCTGGATACTGAGGACGGCAAGTGATAGGGTCCTCAGAGGTGCTCCAGGCGTGGGACTGCAGAGCTGTGAGAAAGAGAAGGTGCTACTTAGGCTGAGTCATCAGTGGGAGGTCTCAGAGCTGAAATGGGGCTGGTGAAAATTAGCAGAGATAAGGAAAGAGCTGGAAGCCTGCGTAATGGAAGAAGTAGGTGCCTGCAACATTAGTCACACCGTGAAACTGGAGGGTTGGCAAAGTAAGTGCCATGAACTTCGGTTTTTCTTTCTTTCTTTCCCCTCCTCTTTCTCCTCCTTCTCCTCCTTTTTAATGGTAGCCAAGCACCACCACTCCCTTGACAATGAGTGCATAAGTTAGACAGGCATGAAACAGAAAAATGGTATAGCCAGAGTAAAACAAAGCAGAAGAGAGAAGTTTAAAAGACTTGGCCTGGGGGAAAGAAAAAAAAAGTATGGGAGAATAAGGAGTTGCCATTCTCAGAACTCCAACTCACCCCAGGAAGAGGAGAACCTTGGTTTAGAAAGAAGAATAAAGCAATCTCACCTGCCTAGGAAATGTATTCAGCTTGATCCAGACAGATGGGCAATATTCAAATCAGTGCCCACTGTTTCCTATGCAAAGAAGCTTTTAAATTTTTTCAATAAATACTGGATGCACTTAATGGGCCCAATTGTCAGCAGTTGACTGAGTTAATGCCTGGCTCGTTAAATTCTTAAGGCCAGCTGACATTTTCAGTTAATACAGAGTGGGAGTCCCTACAAGGCATGACATCTGACTTGTTTGTTTACCTTCCTGTGGTGGGAAGGGGTCTTGGAGGGGACTCTAGTGGGTTCAGCTGTTCAGGGAGGTGAAGCCTTGGCCAATATAATTATATGCAGCTAATGTTTTGTAAAATGAAGAGCTATAACTGAAGAGCTATAACCAAAGAGCTGTTATTTGGTTGCTTAGATACTGGTGACTTCACTACCCAAAGTCATCACCAAGCCCTCCAGAGTCATGAGTGTCTCAGGAGCCAGGCATCAATCAGTACAAGAAAGTGGAGATTTTGGTTGTAGTCATCCTGTGGAAGACAGCCAGAGTTCCCTCAACAAGGACCTTAGCCAGTTTAGCCCATGCTTCTGGCCCCAGCTGTCTCTTATACCAGTGCACCATCATTCATTTACGTCACATAGGTTGGGTCTCAGTATAAGGATGGCTCCTTATCTAGAGAACCCAGGGGTGATTCAGTGCCATTCTGCAATCGGAGCATTTAGTTAGAAGCCTAAGCAGCTTTGACTTTAGTGTTGTTCCCACAAGCTCTACTGGCTCTGTTTATGTCATCCTGGCTCTTTGGTCATTTAACTGCACATTCAGGCTCATAGGAAGTACAACTGCTTCCTAATCCAGATTCCATCTGTGGTCCAAACTGCTCACACCTGTTCAGAAGCTGTGTGAGAAGACTGATATTTTGCTGTCCAGCACCTGCCCCACCTTGCAGTGCCTACCTCATCCATGGTGGAGTCTGAACATTTTCTCCAGGTCTGTAGGTCAGTGAAGGTCAAATTATTCAGTTATATTTTGGAGGTGGCCAGGAGGTGTGATCCGCCTGGTACCAACATACAGCCAGGTGCCGAGTGACAGTTTGTTCTTTTGCTCACACTTCAGAAGACAGACACACCGTATCCTGTAGGAGGACAAGGTAGCCCATGGGACAGGATTTTCACTGTGGTGAAGTGTCTATAGCTACAACGCCCTAACCAACATTTCCAGGTCCAAGAATATCTATTCATTTCATGTTCCCGCATCTTCCTCTTCTCTGTTCTTTTGATCATTCTTACTTTCCACTTAGCTCATTCATTTTATTGATTCCTTCAGCACTTGTTTATCATAAATCAGCAGGGAACTGAGCCCTGAGCTGTGGGCAGCAGGTCTGGCAGGCACAACGTGATCCGGACCACAGGAAGCTCATGACTCACCTGCACTTGCCTTCTCTTTCCGTGCCTCTGTGGCTGTTCTGTGCCCAGTGAGGGGATAGTTTCCCTCCTTCATCTCCTCCCCTCACAAGAACAACGGACAGCATGTTCTCGAGCAGGGTCAGTCATTCTCTGCATGGGTTTTGAGCACCAACTATGTGGCTTCCAGAACTAAGGACATTTAGAGGATGCCCCAGACAGGACCCATATAGGGGATCCCCAGGTCCAAGTTGTTTATAGACTGATAGAGCAGAGGAGAGGAGTAACACACATAAAAGGTAGATAGAGAAAATTAGAAGGCAACATGCATGCCACTGTGTATATCTGGAGGTGCTAGGAGGCCTCTTCTGATGTGCAGGTTACAGAACAGATGCTCAGGGATAAATTAGGAAGGACCAAGCCTAATATAAATGGTAGAAACCCTACAATCTGCCCTTACTGGGATAGAGGGGCTTGGGGACAAAAGTAACACCCCTTCCAGATGACCAAAACCAGCGCTACACAGCCCTTCTGAAGGCTGGGCCTACATGAAGCTTTGCCAGGCTCCTCCTCCCTGTATCTGCTGCTGTTGGAAGAGTGCCAGGCAGGGGCTTTTCCTTTCGGGTGTACCACCTGGTCAGGAGGGACTGGCTCCGGTTTCAGTGACACAAGAGGAAAAGCAGGATATGGCAGGTGGAGATGGCAGATCACCTCACTCCCTGCACAAAGGGAGTGTGGGTGGGTGGGGAGACACTCATTTTGGGGAAGGAAGGACGGGGGTGAGGATGAGATGTATGTTTTTCCACCCTTTTTCCTTCCATCTCTGTCTCTGATGACTGGTTTATTGCATTTTTTAAATTAACATGGTGTCAGATGTTGTATCTCCTTGATTGTTTGATATTTGAAACACAAAAATCACTCTTTCTATAAATCACACATTGATTTTTCTCATTTCTTCATTGCAGTTGGCCACCTCCATGACTGATGCACGTTACAGTACAGTCTTGTTTTATTAGGAATCAGAGCCAGCACGCTTTATTATCCATTGACGAGTCTTCTTGTTGTTGGCGCCTGGCATAACCAGAGACAGTCTCCATCAGACCACACAGCCTCAGCTCGGGTGCTCTCCAGCGGCGGGGCATGGGGTGGGGCAGATGGCTGGCAGCTGGGCCGAGATCCCCATTTCCACCTGTAGGAGAGGACATGGCCCTCGGTGCACATCTGTGCCCTTGGTTCCATGCAGAGCTGTTGAAGGGTTTTTGTATAAACAACACACACACCACAGAACAATACCTGGCATGTTAATGCTAAATGACGTCATCTATTACTTCTACCATCAACAAAAATCAGTTTTGACTGAATTATATATTTATAATTATTAGGGTAAACCAAGGCACAACCGAGACCACTGAGGCAGGCAAAGTTGAAGCAACATTTGAGGACTTTATTGCCAACTCGGTGCAATTAGGCGAAGGACAAAAAGACCATTGGCCCTGAGCAAGGGTTGAGGGCATGTTTTTAGCAGGGAGTTTAGGTAGGGGAAGGAAGTATTGCTGAGGGGGGTGCAAAATTGTGGGTCTCTGAATCGGGAGTCTAAGGCCAGGTGACAGACAGGGTGGTGATGGGCACAGGGGGCGCTGACAGGCACAGGGGGTGCTGGCAGGCACAGGGGGTGCTGGCAGGCACAGCATGTCTCCTGTGGTTTTTCATGGAACCAGCTCTTTGCAGATTGAGCTGTGTGGGGACAGCTGCCAGCTTCCTGTTGAATGCCATGTCCTGCCGCCCCCCACCAGGTGTGAATAGCAGGTCTGTTTAGGGGAGGTTTTCCTCTCCTAGTTGGGTGAGGGTCTAGTTCATGGGCCTGGCAATAATGATCCTCTAAAGTTTACCTGTGTGTTAAACACGAGTGAGAATGGCAGCCTGTCTGCCTCTGGAAAACAGGCTTTGCACGAGTTCGCTGTCCACAGGAGCTCAACACATGGACGGAATGAACGATGAAGACTGTGAACTATAAGGTCTGAAAGAAATTAAGGCATTTATTGCTGCCCTAGTGCTGGTTCCAAATGCCCGTGTTGCCCGATTACTGAGTGTGCTGTTCTTTTGACCAAAATGATGGTGCATCAGCTCTGTCCCCTCGAGAAGCAGGTGCAGAAGGAGGATTGGACATGTGAGAGAGTAACTGGAGGAAGAGTCCGTGAAGGGTGAAAGGAGGGTACGAGTCCATGCACTGTGATGCAGGCCTGGTGCCCAGAGAGGACAGGGAAGGAATGAAGCCTGGGGAGGAAGCAAGTGCCCTTGACCTGACCACAGCACTGTGCCCACCATAGCTTGGTCAGCCCATGGAAGGTCTTTAGACAAAAATATCCTTTACCCAGAGACTCACATTCTACCTGAATATACCTGCACTACGCTACCCGTGCCCAGCTGCTCACTGACTGGGAGCAATTAGATGGGGGATGTGGCAATGGGTCCCAAAGGGTAGCACCTGGGGCTGTCAGACTCAGTGCTTTCCCCCACAGGAGACCAGAAAGATGTCTTTTTTGTGGCTATGGCAGATGGGTGGTGGGACTCCGCCTAGGACAGGCTGTGATCACTAATGCATAGAATCGATTATCTCTGCTTCTCTTTGGTTTTTACTGCTCATCTGTACTTGGTGGACTCTGGGAATATTTGCTTATGCAAGAAACTGAGCAAGCCCTGGGAATGGAGGGATAGGCTTAAAAGCAAGGAAATCTCTTATAATGAATCCACCAATCATAAGACAGTGTCTCACTGGTTCAGGGACTGGATTCTGATAGAAAGGCAACTACATAGTTATGGGAAGAGCCAACTATTTCCCAGAAGAATTAGTATCCTGGACACAGAATAAATTTGCTGCAATCCTTTTGGCAAATGAGGAATCTGACAGTAAAAGGTAGAATGACAACTGGGCATGGAGGTCTATGCCATAATTGTAGCACTCTGGAAGACTGAGGCAGGAGGATTATAAATTGAAGCCCAGTTGGGGCAACTTAATGAGACGCTGTCTCAAATGATAAAAATAAAAAGGGCTGGGGATATAGCTCAGTGTGAAGGCCTTGGGTTCATCCCTAGTACAGAAAACAATACATGAAAATTAAGAAAAAAGAAGTAGAGTGACATATCTACTCTTACCATGCTATCTGTGTCTCCATCACCACTGCCATTTTGATCATGGCCAGATCTAAGAATTTACCTGTAGTTTTCTGGCTTCTGACCCATGGTCGCAAGCATGTTGAGGATCGTTGTAGTTTAGTGAGCCTACAGATATAGGTACATATCTAGACTAGCATCCTAATCCCCTAATAAACCTGAGTGCAGTGCAGTAGTGGAGGGAACCCTGCCCAGTTCTATTGGGATACCAAAGCATTAGGAGCGGATCCCAGTTCCCAATACCCTTATAATTCATTCTCTCTCTCCTTTCCTCCCTCTCTCTATCTCTGTCTCTGTCTCTCTGTCTCTCTATCTCTCTCTCTGTCTCTGTCTCTCTGTCTCTCTCTCTATCTCTCTCTGTGTCTCTGTCTCTGTCTCTCTCTCTCATTGTTTTATTGATTGATTGGAGACAGGGTCTCATTATGTAGCTCTAGCCTTGAACCTGTAATCCTCCTACCTCAGCGCCTGAGTGCTGGAAGTACAGGCCATGTGCTACCAATCCCAGCTGCCTACACTTCTCTCAACCACCCAAACCAACCAAAACGTTGATTTTCCTTGGGGTAAGTGGCACACTATACAGAGATGAAGGTTTAAGGGTAATATTTGGAAGTGCAGCTTGGGGCTCTGTTCATATTTTGGGTTCCTCCTAAGTGCAGAAGGCAATGGACAGAGAGGGTACTAAGCAGAGGAGAGAGGTGTTGAGATCTGTCTTTTCAAAAGTTTCCATTGACCCAGCAGTTCTACCTCTAAGTACATAGTTCTCGAGCCTGTGGTTCCTTCTGAACTGTCTTTCCACCTTTACCACAGCTAGACAAGGGGTGGCAATCACTACCAGCATCACCCAATGCTTCACAGTTGGGGAAACCTTTCATATGCATTGTCTCCCTGATCCGCCCCCACCTCCCTAGTCGAGCACTGAAGTCACTGGGGCCCCAAGACACTAAGTGATTCACGGAGAAACATTCAGCTGGTGGAGGATATGGGACCACTGGGCATCATGCTCATTCCTAAGTTTACATTGCAAAGATGTAAGAACCCGTGGCCCCTTTGGCCAGACCGAGTTCCTAGCAGCATGGTGATACCATCCCTGCACTGCCAGGACTGTAGATTATCACTAAGTGGACCCCAGCAGGAACCTAGTCAGGCTCATTGCTAAGTACTCAGCGGGCTCTTGAGGTTAGTGGAAACTTCCTGTTTTCCTGCTGCCAGCCTTGGGTCAAGTTATGAGTCAGATGTCCTTTGTTAGATGGGAAAACAATCTTTCTTCAGGGCACCTTAATACACAAAGATAAAACTGCCTACCATATTGTTTTTGACTTAAAAAATAACTGCCTTGTGGTTGACCTGCTTTTAAAAGTTTGTGGCTACAGGGCATATTGCTAGTGATTTCATTTAGGATGAAAGTGCTCCGCCCTCCCGGGCCCAGCTCCCCATTCTTCCCGGCTGGAGCTCTTAGCACCTGGGTGGCTGGCATCCTTGGCTAGACAGATCTGATTCCACTGTCACTGAACAGATGGCCCTTTGGGATTGGTCTGTGGGAGCACAGTGCTGAAACTTCCCACTTCCACCATTGCTTGTTCTTCTCTCCTATCACTGGGCTACAAATTTTGAGTGTGTAATACCCACAAGTTGTATTACACAACTCTGGAGGTTGGAGCACAAGACCCCCATGATGTGGCCACCAGGATCTGATATTTATGCCTGTCCACCCTTCCCTCTGTCCAGCTGCAGCCTTGCCCAGGTTGTCTCATTGATCTGCCTTGGAGAAGCAAGAAGAAAGAAGGCCTTAGGGAAAGAGTCATCGAGGGGAAGAGTAGGGCTGGAATTGTGGGGGGAAACCTGTCTTCCCCCTGGTAACCTAGCACCCCAGGCAACCTTCCAGATACAGTTATTTCTGCAGAGGAACTAAGATGATCTGGGGATAGGTCGATCTCCTTGACCTCGGCAAGCACAGAAGAGCTTTGCTTTGGCATCTGCCCTTCGCTTTGGCAGTAGAGAGATCCAGAATTTAAAAACCAAAAGGGACTAAGCCCTAAAGCACTACCCCTGGACATTATCCACTTTCAAGTCACAGAGTTTCTGAGACTCCAGGCTGTGTCCTACCTCCCCAAAAGGCTATCCATGAAATCAACCTTCATTCAGCCTCATGGAATTTCTGAGCCAGGTACTGAAATATGACTCAGGGAGAGATAAATAGAGCCAGGAAGAGTTGTGTGAAAGAAGCTAGTTAGTGACCCTGGGGCTTCTCTTTGGTCTCTAATGTCAGAGTATCTGGCAAAATAGCACCAGCCTAAAGGAAACCAAGTCACTGGACCTATAAGAAATTGATGCACTAATACAGCTTTGTTAACATAGATGGAAGAAGATGAGACAGGCGGAGGCCATGGAAGAAACAGAGGCATAATTATTCTTGCCAGGGGGACGATGAGGTTCCTGAGAGTTACACCATGAGGTTGGAGCTGGCTGTGAGCAGATGACGTGGCTTTGCCTCTGTGGATAGGGCGCTGACCATCAGGATGCCTCTGGAGAAATCTTTAAGCCCCAAGTGAAAATTAAGTTGTTACATAATGCCCTTGGTGCCTCCTTCCTGCCATACTGGTTGCTCCATCTTAGCGTACCCTGTTTCCTTCCTTAGAACACTTGGGTTTCAAATGCCTTCAAATCTAAGTAAATGTCAGGTGCAGAGGAGGTACTCATTAAGTATTTGTGGATTGACTAAGTGCATAACATACCAGAATGAGTGAGTTATGCTTTATGCAGATACAATCATGGGATGGAGGAGGATGAGTCTGTGAACAGCTCAGAAATTTCTTAATTATAAATCTCCCAAGCAGTGTTTACCCCAAAAAGAGTCCCACAAAATACAGGTTCTGCAAGATGTCAGCAGGTGTTATCTAATAAAAGTTTTCTGTTATCAAATACATTTGGAAAATGAAATTGCACAGATTTCTTTACCACATGGAATTTTGAGCCTTTCAAATGTTAATATGGCTTCTGTAGTCAAGGTTCCCAAAAGTCATTATGCTGGGTCACATGAAATTGCTATTTTGTAATTTTAAAAAATGGTTGTGGGCAACAGAAGAGTATATACTTTGCATGCATGAGGGCCTAAATTTAACCCCCAGTCCCCCTCCCCCCAATTTTTTTTTCAATAAAAAAATGTTGCTTTAAATAGCAGCAAATTCATGTGGCTCAACCTAATACTTGATTATGGAGCCCTTTTAAATGTTACTGGTGTTCCATGGAACTCAGTTTGGAAAGTACTGACTTCTAGCACACTGGTTTTCATTTTGGAGGTGCTGTAAGAGAAGAGAAAGGTGGGAGACTTGTGGGTGAGAATCTAAGCCATGCTGGGCAGTTCCTCCTGTCCCGGGAGAATCTGATGTGCCTTGAGATTGTGAGTGATCTTTAGAAAATTATTTCCCTAAAGATTCAACTTAAGGTAGAGATTCAAGTTCTCTCTGCTTCCACCCCCATGACAGCCATTGGAAAACCACAGTTTGGGAAAAGAACCCTTAGTAAGACCAAGTGTCCATCTTTGGAGGTCAAGGGTTAATTTCCTCTTCCCAGACAATCTACTTGAGCCTTGACAATCTGAAGAGTTACAGTGAGCAGTGATGAACACAGTGGTCACAAGTCATCCTTACGTAAGGTCAGAGCCGTCTGGCCGCCTTGATTCTCCATCTGTGGCTGAAGAAGGGATATGGCATTGGGTTTGAGTAGGAATATGGTGGAAAGGTCTGCAGTGGGTTTGGGGAAATGAGGTCAAGGGAACACACACTATTCCCTAGAGACCCTGACAATGGCATATGCAGGGACTTCTGTATCTTATTGAAAGGTCAACGTTTACCAACTCATCTCTCCTGTATCCTAGACTCTCCTACAGTGGTGCCTACATCTGCTGTCCATAACTAGCCTCAGTGTGAAGCTCTGGTCTCTGATTAACAGTGGTTTCCCAGTATTTCTTCCTCATTGTGGAAATGGCATGACCCATCTGCCTTTCTCTTGCTTCCTCCTGCTCTGTGGTGCCTGTTGGTCTGAGCATTGCATGTTTTCTCGCAGTTAAATGGGGATTTCCTTTTCCATGGGGATAATTGGGACTCCTCATCCAAATTGATACTTGATTTTAGACAAGTAGAAAGTAGAAACTTGGGGCTTTACAGGCGTAAATTCAAAATACCACACTGTGTGACCTCAAGCACATTACTTAACCTCTCCAGGCTCTCGCTGGCTTATCTCTAAAATTCAAGCAATGATCATTATCTGTACTCCATGGTGGGTAGAAGGATTATATTTGAAAATGTCAAAAATAGCAAGTAGTCAAAAGACTTATCACTGTCCCCTTTGATTGCTTCATTGTTTGGCATATCACTGTCCCATTTCATTTCATGGTTTGGTATTTTCTCTGAGTTCTTGCTTTGAGATGCTTTAAGCAGGGGTTGAAAATTGGAGCCCTAGGGTGGAATTTGATTAATATATTTAATTTTGCTGTATTCGGTTAACTTTAAGCAGAGCACACACTCTAGAATTTGCATTGCTCCATAGAGAAGGTCAGGACAATGTACTGGGGACCAGATGGCACAATGGCTGTGACTGGGTAAGTTGTGTGATTAAGGGCACTAAGGCCTATACAGGAAATCCTATCAGAAGGTACAAGCAAGTCAGAATTTAGCAGATGCCTGTCCAGCGGATTACACTCTGGAAGTTCCCCAGTGGGGAGATTGGGAGTAGATTAGGCAGTGGCCCAGGGATGTGGTAGGTGGTGCGAACACACAGCCTCCCCAGGGAGCTCAGGGATTTGAGTTGCCTGTAGAGCAACTTCTGGCATAGCTGTGGGGGTGGAGGCCATATACCTGGCTTCCTTGATCGTGATTTTCTATTCTCAGCAAAAATGGAGCAGTATGTCCTGTATTGGTCATCAACCCCAATGACATCTCAAGGCATCCTTTACATGATTCCCACTGGCAGGAGAGGTTTGGGCTGAGGCAGCCACATCATCTCCTTCAGCACAGTGAGGATGGTTGCTGGGATGGATGCGTAGTGACCAGGATTGGAGATCAGCTCGGCTCAGCTGCCGTGATGTTCCTCAGTGTCCCACAGAAAACTGAAGCTGCATCTATGTCTGTGAGTCCAGGACCCTAAATAGGAAGGAACAAGTAGCTTAGACAGATCAGAGGGGCTCTTTGCAGAAATCAGATGATTTTTCATGATACCTTTTCTAACCAGCATATGTTCTTATGTGCTCCACAAAACTCATATCATGAGACCCATCAAGAAAAAGACCAAAGGGGATTCCATGACTAAAGACATTTGGATGTTTGCATCCTTTACACTTCTCTGGAAAACTCATAAATTGCCAATTATAGGCCTTTGTTTATATACACATCCACAGATAGACATGAGTGTGTATATATATTTATATGCACATTTAAATATATGCAAATATACACAAACACTGCACATATAGGTGTACATGTGTGCACATATAAGTAAATAGGTGTATATATACACATATATTTTGCCTGTCACATATATTTAAAATAACTTTCATGAAAGGCTTAACATGCAGGAGAATTGGAGCCACCCAGAATTCACTTTAGGAAATGCTTTCTGAGTTTCTCTGTTTAGTTGTCTTCAGATGGATTCTCCATGAGCCAGATTTCATATAGGCAGGGTGAGCCTGGTGATGGCATCCACAGGTCAGTAACCAACAGGGAATGCTCCCTATGTGAAGGCCAGAGCTGCCCACCTGTCTTCCCTGGATTGGTCCTTTAGGCCTAAAATCAGAATGTCACGTTTACTTGTCTTAAATGCTATAGCTGAGCTCGATGTTGTACCTCATTTTCCATGCTTGAGATTTCTATGTCTTGTTTTTATCAAGTCTATTCCTCTGTGTCTCAGCTCTTTGCTCTTTTCTAATTTTTTCCTTTTATGCCCCATGGAGTTGTTGATGTAGACACTGAATGGACAACATAGCCACCAAGCTGTGTGGCTTAGATCTACCTGGCTCGCTTCAGGCTTACATAAATTCATTCATTTACACCTGCTGAGTGTGGTCAGCCAGCCGGTCATCAATTCATTTAACTGTACCCTCATGTCACACTTTTAAAAAATCCTCTTCATACGTTGTCATGAAAATCAAAAGCCTGAAGGAAATCCACATACCTGATATTTTTTCTCTTTTGCATTCTCCTGTTTTCCCAGTTCATGTTCAATCAAGACCTTTGTCTGTCAGTTTGGAATGTTATTATTAACGAATCCATGCTGGTTTCTCTTGATTACCACTTCTGTTTATTTGCTTGTCTTAGAGATTCACGAGCCAGACCAATTTTTGATTTTTTTTTAAAGTATGGTGATTTACTAGCAATTTGTCTGGTTAGGATAGTCTATAATCTTTTCTCTGGCAAGAAAACGCAGTCATTTTCTGCAATCTACATTATTTTCTATGATCCCTCCAAAATTGTTGATTTTATTATTGATGTCATCCATAAATTATGTTGGCACTGTGTGAAATGTCCCAGTTGGTGTGTACAGATTAGGGATGCTCTGGCTGCCAGTGACAAGTGTGGTCCGCAGGCTTACACAGGTGGACATTCATGGGTCTCACACAATGTACTTCTAGGCAGGTGTCAGACCTGGGCTGTCCAGGTGACCCCCTGAAGGCCTTCCTGTTATTCTTTGCCACCATTTTTCCCTGGAGGGTTCCTAGCTGATTGTCCTTGGTCACAAATTACTTACTGTTCTTCCAAGCATCACACTCTTGTTCCAGGTAAGAAAAAGAAAAACCTCTCTTTCATTACCTTCCTTCTGAATGGAGTAGAGCCCAGACTGGCACAGCAATGACGTTGAGGGAAACCTTCAACTATGTGATCATTGGCCAGAACGGTGACATGGGCTATTTCTAGCTACAGGAAGATGGGGGAACTGATCAAAATGAGAATTCTGTGAATAAGAACAGGGGGGAGTGTTCACTATACAGGGTTTGGAGGCTGCAACTACCTCGAAGAAGCCAAGTGTTATCTCGCTATTATTGTACCTTTATTGAACTCTTTGGTCATGTTTCTTGGAAGTTTCCAATTTTATAATCACCCTCTTTGATTGGCTGGTTGACTTGATGTGTTATTAAATCCAGCCATTCACTGATTATTTATTGAGCCCATCTGTGTCCTTGGGCCTGTCCTTGATGTGGGGAATACTATGGTGATGCACAAGGCATAAGTACAGCAAAGAGGGAATCTAACAGGAAGCCTGGCCCATCCCAAGGAGCCAGTGAGGGCTTCCTGCAGAGGATTTCTGGGCTGAGACCCAAAGGTGAGGAGACATTGATAAGGGGGAGAAAGGGACAAAAGAATGGAGAACAGAACTCTGACATGGTCTACAGCTCTATGACTGGTATGCCTGTTACCAATGGTGATGCAAGGCAAATTTGATGACTTTGGGGCACGGAGCCATCCCATGACTCCAGGCTGAATCTCCAAAAGATACTGTAAATAGTGCCGCCATAAACATGAATTTGCAAATATCTCTTAGAAACTTTGCTTTCCATTCTCTGATGTCTATACCCACAAGTAGAGTCATATGACAACCTGATTATATAGGGACTATTATGTTATCACCCTAATGTTTTTTTTTTGTTTTGTTTTGTTTTGGTTTGGTTTGGTTTTTTGTTTTGAGACAAAGTCTTTCTGTGTAGTTAAAGCTGGCCTTGAACTTACTTTGTAGCCCAGGCTGACAATCCTCCTGCCTCAGCCTTCCAAGTGCTGAGATTACACGTGTGCACCACCATGCCTGGCTGTTATCACCCTAATTTTTTAAATGTACTTTTAAATTGGGTTTTCATTTTTTGGATTGGTCTGAGAATAAAGAGTAGGTGCAGTGTATCCACAGAACAGCATCAAATGCTGTCACTTCGACAGAGTGAGGGTGGGAAGAGGAGAGAGGTGGGGAGGTGCATTGCACACCCCGACATTTAGGAGGAGAACACCATGGAACAGGGTTGATAAATACAAGGCAGCACTGTTATCTGCCGACTCTCTAAACCAACACTGTGATAAATCAAAAAGAAAGGTGTTAATTTGCTCTGTGACGTTTTATTTATCTCTATCAGAGAACTGAGTCAAGAGCTGTTTAATAAGATACAAAAAACCCAAAACTTTACCTGCATTGAGGTAGGAAATTTTACTACTTTAGTGGTATTTTGAGTGTTTTGAATTTTTCCTGAAGTATAGATACATCTTTTGGTTAAAAAGTAATAAGTTGCTTAATTTGAAATAACCATGTTTTAGTTTCAAAATGAAAATTTAAACAGGGCATGGTGGCGCACCCCTGTAATCAATCCCAGCACTTCAGGGGCTGAGGCAGGAGGATCGTGATGAGTTCAAGGCCAGCCCAGGCTACATAAGCAAGTTCAAGGCCAGCTTGCACTACAGAGCAAGACCTTATCTCATAAAAACCGAAAAAAAAAAAAAAAAAAGAAAGAAAAAGAAAATTTAAAGTGAAGCATGTTTTGTGTCTAAAGGAAGAAGTAAAATGAAAGAACAGAGTTCTGATATATGGAAATAATAGGAACGCAGGCAGTGAGAGCTCTAAAGAGGGCCTAAACAGAGGGGCCCCAGCAGCCCAGGCGAACAGGAGTGAACACTGTGCTGGGCCCTGGCACCCACTCCTGTGTCTTGGGGTCATCGTACCAGGTATCCCTAATCTTTTTCACAGTTAAATTATCTTCACCGAGAACCCTGCACACCACATAAGCATTAGCCAGAATGTGGCCAGCTCCCTGCATGCGCGCTTCTCTTTTCCAGTCCAGCTGTGTTTCTAGAGTTTCCGCAGAGCACACCACTGGCTGTCCTGTCACTGCCGCCCCAGCAGCCTAGGAACCAGCTCCATCCTTAGAACCGTCTCCACGCTGGGAACTATTTCCATTCTTCTGCGGCCATCAGTTCCCTTTCCAAACCCTGAGTAAATGTCACTCCACAGGTGTCTCAGACTTCGGCTTGGCATGACCAATGTGCCGTGACCGAGTGGGACCATCTGCTGTCCCCCGGCCCTTGCTGAGCTGAGAAGTAGAAGGCCGACCAACCTTCCAGTGAGATGCTGGTGTTCTTAAGAAAAAAAAAAAAACCCCACCCAACATGCACATTGTGGGGTACCACCTGCCCTTGGCAGAGAGCAATGATCTAAGGCTTCAGAATGTTTTTGTGTGTGTGTGTGTGGCTTTATTTCTTTTTTTGGCCTGGTTTTTAAATGTGCTTTGGTGGGAGTCAAATTCAGGGAGTGACAAATGGACCTGCATCTCAGGTTATTCATCATCCTGCAGGAACAACCAGGGTCTAATTTTGTTGAACAGTCCTGCAAGCAGGTTTTAAAAAAAAAATCCTTTCCTTTTGTTTTTGTTTTTGTTTTTTTTGCCCCTCAAAACCACACAGATTAGAAAAACATGAGTAAATAACCCTCCTACACACACACACACAAAGCTGTGCCATAGTCAAGCATGCCCTAGAGTTAGTGGGGTGTGGGGGTCAGGGTGAGGCCCTGTGCTGCTGCTGAGAGATGTCATGTGACTGCAGGGTCCCTGACCCTCGGCTGTCTTTCCCTGGGATGTGGCAGACCCGCCCAGCCTGGACGCTGGCTGCAGCACTTCTGTGATTATCGGGGGAGGAAGAGCCACAGTCCATTCTCAAGGGCTGGATTAGCCCTGATGTAACTTGCTTCCCAAGGAGCGCAAGGCGGGTGGCACCTGTGGGCTATTGGGGACCAGCCAGTCTGCCTTGTGCCTTGCCCCAGGAATCTCCAGCCTTTCTGCAGAGAAAAGCTCCCCATGTTTATCTTTCTTGACTCTCAGTGGCCGTGCATGGACATGGTGCAGGCGTTTCAGGCTGGGAGGGAGTCTCACCTGACTGCATTCCTGCTGCGACTTCCTCCGTGGTTTATGAATCTCAGAGGTGGGCTTGGAGTCCTAGAGGTGGCTTTTGGCCAGGCTCCCCCTCTGCCTCCTGGACTGCCATTTGTCCCACGGTCAGGCAGAGAGGTCCCTGGGTCCAGTGGCTGGTGACCTCCTGCCTTCAGTGTACAGGTGTGCGGCTCGGGGATCCTCTCAGTAACTAGGGTGGGGTGGTGGCCCCAGCTTCTAGGGGAACCAGAGGGCCTGCCTGCCTTGGGTGCCTGAGGCCCACTTATCATAGGATATGCTTGCTTTAGACCACACTGTTCATTGCCAGATGTCTCCTGGCACCCACCCTCCTCACATCTACATGGCTTCCTAGGTTGTCAGTGCCTCCTACGCTCCCCAAAGCAAGGTGTTGCTAATTTACAGGTCTCCCCAGAACATAGCCCTGCCCACTGGTAATCAGTCTGGATCTGATTTGGAAGCCAGGGAACTGCCTGGCAAGCTTAGTTGAAAGCCTGTTTACCACTGAGTTGCTGGGTAGAGCAGAGTCCTGGGGACCACCAGGTAGCACTCCCCACTAAGGGGCACAGAGAGTTCACAAGAATCTGCTGCTAGGAAAAATAGGTTTTCATTATGGTGTCTCTTCCACCAGTAAGTCTTCTCCAGAGTCTGAACTCCTTTGACTCTGGTGGACATGGAGGCACACACCTGTAATCCCAGCACTCAAGAGGCTGAGGCAGGAGGATCACCTTGAGTTCAAGACCAGTCTGGGCTACATAGTGAGATCGAGGCCAGTTTGAACTACATAGCAAGACCCTGTCTAAGAAGAAGAAGAGGAAGAAGAAGAAGAAGAAGAGGAGGAGGGGGAAGGGAAAGGGGAGGGGAAGGGGGAACAGGGAGGAGAAGAAGAAGAAGAAGAAGAAGAAGAAGAAGAAGAAGAAGAAGAAGAAGGGGAAGAGGAGGAGGAGGAGGAGAAGGAGGAGGAGGAAGAGGAGGAGGAAGAGGAGGAGGAAGAGGAAGAAGAAGAAGAAGGAGAAAAGCAACAACAAAAAACTCCCTTGACTTTCCCCTTGCTTCTGATTAAGCCCTTGACCTTCAAATAAACAATGACATGAACCCCACAGAGCAGACAGAAGCTCAGGAGCAGACATGTTCCTCTGTCTCTGCCCTACCTGCTCTGGCCCAGAGCCAGCAGAACTAATCCTGTAGGTCCAGAGCAAAGCCAGGTGTGGGAAGCAGTGGCTCTCAGCAAGGGAGTCTTAGCAGAGGTGAGAGTGTGGGCAGGGCTAGTGGCTGGGACCCCTCACCATATTCTCTATCAGCAAAAGCTTTCTCACGCTTCTGCTTCATGCAAACACAGGCATCTCATCTCATCCTTGTCTGGTTCTTGCAAACCAAACCCAACTGAATTTGACTCCTGGGTGTGGGTGTTTATCTGAATGCCTCTTTTGTTTGAAGATTTTCTTCTGTCTGTTCTCACCCCATTGTCTTGGTTACTTTTCGCTCATTGCCGAGACAAAATACCTGACGCCCAAAGTTAGGGAAGGAAAGGTTTATTCTTACAGTTTCTCGGGAGTTTCAGTCCATAAAGTGGGCTCCAAGGCAGCATGGGATGACGGGGCTACAGTTCATGGCGGCTGCAAGCCACAATCCGCGCTGGCGAGAGAGAGGGCGGAAGCCGGGAAGCCAGCAAGAGGAAGACCCGCCTTCCCTTATACTGTATCTCAGCTCCACCCCTGGGCGGGTGTAGCAGTCACGTCATTAATCCTGGTGCTAGACAGCAAACTGATCACAAGCATCAGACTCAGCCCCATCAAAACTATGAGGACTTGGGGGTACATAGCATATCCTATACACCCATGCATGTGAGATGCCACCTTCCCAGGTTCTGCTAGGGTTGAGCTCAGATCTAAGCAGGCAGCTGGGGCTAGAGCACAGCATTTTCAGGGTCCATTGCTGTGAGACAGTGGATTATGCCGAAAGAAAAGCCCACACTTGCAAATGGTAATTCAGAAGTATTTATTTTAACCATAGAGGGGATTCATGTTAGAGCATTTTCAACAATCCACATGTCTTAATAAACCCTAAGACATGATTTTATTGATAAGAACTAGAGTTCAATTAAAATTTTCTGGAATTCAGTTCTTTTCATCTGTTCCAACTCTTAACTTTGTCTAATATAAATAACAGGATTAGTCATCCATACTAAAAAACTGAATTGAACAACTTATTTAGGAAAATAACTCTAAGGTAATTGTTTTCATCCTTTAGCTTTTGCCAGGTTGCATAGGGATTCCTAAGCAATCCTGAGCTGGTTCTCCCAGCATTTTGTTTAATACATGTGTAACGTGATCAGAGCCCCTGCATTCCCGGGTTTACTTCCTGCTGGACATCTGGGGTCCAAGTCTGGGCTGGAAGGATTATCAGCACATCCCCAGCCAGTCAGTCTCCCCAGAAGGTTCAGCCAAGCCACAAGGAGCAGAGTGAGAAAAATGCACAGTCCTGTCTTGGTCTATGTTCCTTTGAGCCTCCTGATAACCTCACACCAGCCAGGAAGCCCCTACTTTAGGCCGTGTGACATTGCTTCCTGCCCAGCAGCCTGGCTCTCTCCCAAGCTTAGTGACAGTTCTTACACAATCAGGGACAGAGGAGGCGTCAAAGCCTCCTGATACTGCTGGAGGTGGGTTTCCCCTCTCCCTATGGCTCTTATAGTTCCTACCTTCAACAGATAGTCTTAACATGGTTATTTTTCTTTTAATATGTGACTTGTTAGGACCTGCAAATATACAAGTGGTCACTGGGACTTGCCACTAGCACTGAGCCCAAATTTAATGCTGAAGCATCAGTTGGATAAAAGGGACATTGTGAAGTGGTCCCTTCCATTCTTATTGACCTACCACCCTTCTCTCCAGATCTCTATCATCCAGGTGAGGGGAGCAGTTCGCCTCCTTCAAAGACCTCTCTGCATGCAGGAAAGGGCATCCTTGACCTTTCTTCATTGATGTAATCATGTTTCAAAATCTTCTTCCCTCAAAGTAATTCATTTTCCTTGGCCTAAATCCCTCTGGCTACAGTTTAAGTCCTTGTTTTTCTCTTACTCTTTCCTTGGAGGAGGTGGAAGCCACTAAGCCATTCCATTTCACATCATCTCTCCTGCCTCGGGGTTTGCTGAGGTTGGTGGGGGGGGCATGTTTAATATTTATTAAGCCTCCACAGAATGTTAGTTGCTGTCTTAATTTTAACATTTTTTTAAATCAGGGAAGAAAAGTCATAGCATCTCCCCTCATTTCCTGCTTGGCCTTTGTGTTGACATTTGCTAGACTGTTTCTGGCCAATAACTTCTAGAATTGATACCTTGAGCTCCTAAAGTGGAGCCCCAGCTAAGGAATGAATGGCACATAACAAGGGGATGTAAGGCACCCACAAAAGATACAAAGAAGGCACCCACAAAAGATACAAAGAATTAACAGCACAGGCACAGGACAGAGGACTGTGACCTTCTAGTAGCACAGGGAAAACACTGAGGTTTTCATTAGCTGTGAGCCCAGCAGGAAATCCTTGTTGGAAAACCACCTAGGGATTAATGAGCTACAGTGAGACCTGTGGAAATCAAAGGAAATGACAGCTTCGCAGTCTTCAGCCCTGGTATGTCATCTTTTCATAACTGTGACAGAATACCTGAGAATAACAATTTAAAGGAGGAGAAGTTCATTTTGGCTCATGGTTTCAGAGGTTTCAGTCCATGGTCAGCTGGCTCAAGGCAGAAACATCCTGGCAGAAGTGGGTGATGGAGGAAACCTGCTCACTTCATGGCAGCAAAGAGCCAGAGAGGAAGGGATTGGAGACCAAGTAGAGTCCCCAAGGTCAGTTCCTCCATGATCCTCTCCCTTCAATAAGGCCCCATGTACTGTTTCCCTCACCTAGCAATGCTAGCAATCCACTTGATGAAGTTAGAGTCCTCTCCCTTCAATAAGGTCCCATGTACTGTTTCCCTCACCTAGCAATGCTAGCAATCCACTTGATGAAGTTAGAGTCCTCATAATCCAATCACTACCCAGAAAAAGCCATCAGCTGTCAACAGAGCCTTGAGCACATGAACTTGGGGGGACAGTTCAAATCCAAACAGTAACACCTGGTCTGACCACTCTGGGGAAACCGTGTCCTCCGTCAGAAGCCCCACTCGTGCTGAGGTTATCTGATGGCTGGGCCCACACCCCAGAAAATGTAGCCAGAGGGAAGACACGGCTCTTCCCACAGCAGTTCTAAGGGGGAGCTGTTTCTGTCTTAGCAGGGCATACAGCTGAACCAAGATGATGGTGCTTCTCCATCCTTTCTCATTCACCAACACCTATGAACACCAAAGGCTGGTAAATGTTCATGTTCCTCCAAATTCATGTGCTGAATCCATACCCTCTAGTGTGATGATATTAGGAACTGAGGCTTTGGAGAGGTGATTAGATCTTGAGAATGAATCCTTCATGAGTGAGATGAGTGCCCTTACCAAACAGGCTTGAGGGAAATCGTCTCACCTGTTCCACCAAGTAAGAACACAGGGAGGCGAAGTCGGCACCATCTACAAACCAGCAAATGTCCCTCACCAATCACCAGATCTATCAGTTCTGATCTGGGACTTCACATGAGATCTCTGGAACTGTGAGAAGTAAATTTCTGTTATTTACAAAGCTTCCCCAGTCTATGATGTTTCATTACAGCTGCTGGAAGTGACTAATAAGAGATCACTCAAAGCTGAAACCACACAGATGTTGATGTTTCAGAGACTGGTGAGCAAGGCCTGCAAATTCCACCCCCTACCCTTCCTACAAACTGGCTCCCCCTCCAGCAAAAGAGAAAACACTGATTTGCAATCCTTTACTTCCCTCCCACCCCCAGAATCCTATAAGCATCCTAGAATAGTTTAAATTTTTATCACAAGTGTTGCTTATTGTGAGGAAGAGAAGAATGGTAACAAGGGTAGAATGTTTACCTTGTTCCAGGCCAGTGGTTCTGAACCCCAGTGATTTTTGGCCTCCCTCTGTGCACCCCCAGCAGACATTCGGCAAGTTCTGGAGACATCTTCAATGGTCACCACTGGGATAAGGGGGTGCTATCTAGTGGATAAAGACCAATCCTGCTGCTCATCACCCTACAATGGCCAGGATCACCTACAACAAAGTGTCAGTAGTGAGAAGCCCCAATCTGTCTCCACAAAAAGTTCCCCTGCTGTATTTTTTTGTCTATGGTAGAGACAGAGGAGAGGTGGAGATGCAGGAGGGACTGAGAGATGGGGGAGGCAGGTGACCCTTCCCTTTCCAGCTTCAGGACAAGGTGTGAGTCGGCTGTATCTGTCTCAGTGCTTTAGAATTCAGTTTGTCCTTGAGGTGGCCTCCCCTGCCACCGGCCGGACTTGCCAACCTGGGTCCAGCAGTTTATTTTCCCTCTCTTTGCACCTGAGCTAATAGCAGTAACTGTCACATTGGTTTCCTGTCTTAATTGCCTTCCTCGTTTGCACTCATGGTGGAACATGGGGGAACGAGCCACAGTCGGCATTTTAACTTGGTTCCTTTTCCAGCGGGTGGGTTCCTTCCACCATCTGTTGATCTCAGTGTCTGCTTTGGTTCTTTAATTTATGTTCTTCCATGTGTGTGATTTGCCTTAGCTTCTCATCGGTTTAGCTCCCATGTATCACAGCTCCTTCCTGGCATGGCATGGAGCATCTTCTCTTTCCCTGCTACTCTTCCTGCTCTCTCCCCTCCGCCCCCGGCTCAGCATGGGTTGGCAGCCTCTGTGCTCAGTGTTGTTGAGCCAGTGGGTAGTGGATCCCTTCCACGGGCTGCAGGAGAAGAGTGAGGAAGCACCTGTCCTGTCTGCACACCACATAGACTGCCCCTTTGCAGATCAGTCCCCTGCCACCGGCCTTGCTTAGGTACAGGGCACTGGAGGGACAGTATATTGGCTTTGCACCACCTCTGCAGGGCAGAGGAATTCAGATGCTAGCACTTGCGGCCCACAGGGCCATGTCAAGCCTAGGGGAAATCCACAAGCTCAGTTTAGCAAACTCGACATCAAAGGACACTTGGATGAGGGCAACAGAAAAGGGACTGAGGTCTAAGGCCAGGTTCTGTCCCTCCAGAGCTGGATCAGTCTGAGCAGGTCCCTTTCCCCATCCCGGAGCTCAGCGAGCTTGGATATGTCCAAGTGCTCAGACTGCGTGGTAAACAATTCCCAGGGTTTATTTAGCTAATTAACATAGGCCCCCTTGCTCTGGGCTGCACTATCATTTACATTGAAATGAGTAAGCAGAGGAAAACTTTAACAAAAGAGCCAGCCAGCTGTTGTTTTTGGTTTAAAAGAACACATTATGTTCAAAGGGAGAGATTTGTAGGTCTAGTGTCGGGAAAAGCCCTGAGTCCTTCGCCATGTTTTGACACCTCTTAGGGTGCTAAACCAGGGGTCCCTGGGGAAGGTCCTTGCCTGGAGACATATGACGATCCATGGGAGTCTAGTGGAGTGTGCTCTCTCGTGTTTGTGTAAAACTAGGCTGACAACAGCAGGTTTGTAAATATCCACTGGACCCCTTGATGGTCGGAAGCCAGCGGGTGGTGGCACAGACATCCCCTAACCTTGTGTTCTTGTGTTCTTGTGAAGTGGGTAGCTTCGCACACACCCACTGGGTGTGGTGGCACAAACTTATAATGCCAGCACTCTGGAAGGATGAGGCAAGAGGATCACATGTTAGAGCCCAGCCTGGGCAAGTTAGCGACTAAGTGTAACCTTGTCTCAAAATAAAAACATAGAAAAGGAATTAGGGATATTGTTCATTGCAAAGGCTCTGGATTCAATCTCCAGTATGAAAGAAAAAAGAAAGAAAGAAAGAAAGAAAGAAAGAAAGAAAGAAAGAAAGAAAGAAAGAAAGAGCACCTCTTCCCTAGTGGAAAAGTTGTCTGAAACCCGAAACCCTCCAATGTCCTCACCACAGCTTGTCCTGAAATTCAGCTCTTGCCAATGGCAGCCATATTCCCAAAGGGGTAAGATACTCATTTTTGCCTACTCCTTTTGGAGCCTGTTATAGGTATCAGCAAATCTTAGAAAATCAAGCATGTTTTTGAATTTCTCCCTGGAATTGTAACCTCTCCCCCACTGTACTGTCCACTTTTAGAGGGAATTTCTGGAAGAACAAGGAAAGAACAGAAACTGGAGAACACAGATCCTGGCGCTCAGAAACTAGAGCAATCTGTGCCCAAAGGCCAGCTCCCCATCACCTTTCATCTCTGTCCTAGAGCCCAGAGGTGACTGACTGTTTCCACCTGTAGTTCATGTCTAAGGCAAGTCACTCAGGGTCCGGCATCCAGAGGGCTTCTCAAGGGAAGGAACTCTGGAGAGATGACAATCTTGAAACAAAGCGTTGCTTGGAATCCAGAGTCCACCTGGGGGAAGGATTTGCCCAGTAAGGACTTCACGGGTGGATGGCCTTTGTTAAGAACTGACACCAAGTACCTTAAGGACAAATGAAAATGAACAAAATTTTAAAACCTCTCTTTTGAGAATTCTGATTGCTCTTGCAGTGTTAACTGGCTGGTTCCACTTTCCCTCAAGCTTGCTGGAGAGAGCATTTGGGGACTTCTCTGTGGTATGCTGGCGTGTGTACCAGGCATGCTAGGTGATCAGACTCCGGCACCTCAATACTGTCAGGAGGTTTCAGAAAGAACTCTCTCACCCAGACATATGGCTTCCAAAGCTGGGAATGGTTTAAGAATTCCATCAGCTGGTCTCTGGGGTTCCTTTTCATTTTAAAGTCCTAGAACTCTGTATTCCAAGCTTAGTTGTTAACAGGAATATGGGGAAATATTCAATGGGGAATTAGAATCCAAAATGCTCAACCAGCAGCCTTTGCTGACCATAAGGCCCCTCAGGAGATCAAGCACAAAGGAATCTTTTATGCCTGAGCAAGGTCTTTGGGCTCCCGTGTGCGGTGGCCTCTTGTGAACAACACTGGGCAGCAGGTGAGCTCCTTCTCCTTAACACAGGACAAACTTAAGCAACCTTTTTGTTTCCATGCACCATCAGCACTCAGCTGGATAGTCCCAGCATCTTGGTGCACTCTAACTGAACAAGACACAAAGAAAGAGATGAGCCAAAGATCATGCATTTTGAAAAGACAAGCCCTCTCTCCCATCAGATTTTTCCCTCTTCTGCCTTCATCAAAAAGTTCCACTCTGGCATCAAAGCTCTTGGTGCTGTTCTGACAAATCCTGGTTGTTCTCTTTCTATTCGATTGAAGAGAGCTGTGGGTGCTCCCTTGGATGTCTGAAAGCACCATGAGGCTGTGCTTGTGCTCCTTTGGTCTCTGGGCACTAGCCAGGATCCCCTTTCTGCACCTGACCATAAGCATGGTGCTGACAAACCTGGCAAGCTCCTGAGCAACTCCAGACCTGACAGGGTTCAGTTGTCCATCTTCAGACTTTAAGCTAGACTGTCACAGCACCTTCTCTGTGTGGATCCTGTCTCCTCAGTGTGAGGATGGCACCTGGACAGCGATGATGTTCTTCAATGAATATGGTGATCCTGCCAACCCTTCCTGCTCTTTGAGACAAGGCCTTAACTTATGCATGTGGCAAACTGAGGCTCAGGAAGGGTGATCAGGAAGAACCCTTCCCCTGCCCCAAGGAGGGATCAAGACTGGCTTGGATCTGCTGTGAAGGTTGAATGTTCTGAACCTGGGGCCAATGTCATCCATAGTGGGTACTTGTTCCTGCATGGCAAGAAGTCTTCCAGGAAGGGCTTCCCTTTTCAGGAGACTGGAGCGCCATAAAGAACAGCTTTGACCTTTCCACTCATCTCTTGCTGGCACATAAGTGTGGTGCTTGGAGGGCCACAGTCACTTTGCAGCTAAGAGAATCCAATCAGTAAGGATAGCAGGGCAAAAAACCAGAAGAAACCTGTGTCTCCAGTAACATAATTGGGTTTATGGGTCAGCTTGTTTTTTTTTGTTTTGTTTTGTTTTTATTTAAAAGAGAAAAAAACTCAGAAAAGAAAAAGTGAAAGAGACTAACAAACAATAACAAACCCTAAACAGTAACAATATAAGCTTTCAAAACAAGATAATAGGAATTTAACAATGGTTGTTGTATTGCATATTGTTATCTTCAAAAGAGTTGCTTAGATTACCAGATATAGACATGCAAAATTGATCTAATCATATGAGTATTAACTGTTCTTTTCCAAGAACTAATAGAATTAGTAGTATAGTCATCTTAGCTATCATATATATATATATATATATATATATGCACAAATTTATATCCTTTTCCTTTTCCCTTCCTTCTTTCCTCCTTTCTCCTACGCCAGTTACTTTTCCCTTTTGAACAGTTTCTTACCCTTACACAATATTTATTGTAGATTTTGGATCTTATTTGCTCTTTCAGTTTCTTACACTAGGGAGACAATATAGTATTTGTACATATGAGTCTGATTTATTTCACTTATGAGTATGATCTCAAGTCATGTCCATTTACCAATAAAAGCTTCAATGCAATCCTTCTTTATAGCTGAATAGTACTTCATTGTATAAAACTACCACATCTTTTTTATCCATTCCTCAGTTGATGGGCATTTGGGTTGTTTCCAAGATTTGTCTTTTACAAATTGTGCTGCTATAAACATGGATGCACAAATATCATTGTAGTATGATGTTTTTAATTCTTCTGGGAAAATGCCCAGAAGCAAGATAGCTGAGTCAAATAGAACCTCTGATCCTAGCTTTTTGAGGAACCTCCACACTGATTTCTACAGTGGTTGCACCAGTCTACACTCCCATCAGTAGTGGAGAAGAGCTCCTTTTTTCCCCACAGCCCCCACAGGTTTTGTTGTTGGTTGATTTCTTAATCTTGGCCATTCTTTCCAGAGTGAGGTGGAATCTCAGTGGAATCTCATTTCTCTAATGACTGATGATGCTTAACATTGTTTCATATATTTATTTGCCATTTGTATTTCTTCATCTGAAAAGTGTGTATTCATCTCAGATGCCCATTTTTAGATTGGGTCTTTGAATTTTGGGGGTCTGATTTTTAAAATTCTTTATATATTCTAGATAGAAGTCGTTTGTCTGAGGGACAGTTGGCTAAGATACTTTCCCAGTTCATGGGTTTTCTTTTCACTCTGTTGGAGATTTCTTTTGACATGAAAAAACTTTTTAATAAAACAAGATCCCAATTGTTGATTCTGGGAAGTATTTCCTGTGCAGTTTAATTTTTGTTCATGAACTCTCTGCCTACCCCTATGTCTTCTCTACCTACTTTGTCTTCCAGCAGATTTAGTGTTTCTGTTTTAATATTTAGATCTTTGATCAATATTGACTTTAGTTTAGTGCATGGTGATAGACATGGGTTTAGTCTTAGTTTTCAGCATATGGGAAGCCAGTTTTTCCAGCACCACTTATTAAAGAGGCTGTTTTTCTTCCAGTGAATATGTTTGGCCCCTTTGTTGAAGATGAGGTGGTTGAGTATATTTGTAGTTGTGGCTATGTTTTCTAATCTATTCCATTGACCTTCAGGTCTGTTTTTATTCCAGTACCATGCTGATTTTATCACAGTAGCTTTGTAGTATAATTTCAAGTCAGAGATTGTGATGCCTTCTGCCTTGCCTTTGTTGTCCAGAATTGCCTTTGCTATTCTAGGTCTTTTCTGGCTCCAGATGGATTTTAGGAATGATTTCTCTACTTCTGTGAGGTATGCTAATGTTATTTAGATTGGAATTGTATTAAATTTGTATAACAATTTTGGGAGAATGGCCATTTTCACAATGCTTGTTCTTCCTATCCATGAACAGGGAATGTCTTTCCATTTTTGAAATTTTCTTTAATTTCTTTTTTCAGAGTAATGTAATTTTCACTATATAGATCTTTTACTTTCTTTGTTAGATTGATTCCTAAGTATTTCATTTTTTGGATGCTATAGTGAAGGGTGTGGTTTCCCTTATTTCTCTCTCAGTGAGTTTGTTGTTTGTGTACAGGTATACTATTGATTTTTGAGTGTTGACCTTCTATCCAGCTATGTTACTGAATTTGGTTATTATATCTAGAAGTCTTTTAATGGAATTTTGGGGGTCTTCTATGTAAAGAATCATATCATCTGTAAATAGTGATAATTCAACTTCTTCCTTTCCTATCCTTATTCCTTTTATTTCTCTTGTTTAATTGCTCCAGCTAATGTTTCCAGAACTATATTGAATAGGAGTAGTGATAATAGACATCCTTGTCTTGTTCCTGATTTAAGGTTGAAAGTTTTCAGTTTTTGTCCATTTAGTAGGATGTTGGCTGTTGGTTTATCATATATGGCTTTTATTAGATTGAGGTAAAGACCATCTATCCCAATTTTCCATAGGGTTTTTTTTTTTATCAGTAATGAGTGTTGGATTTTGTCAAAAACTTTTTCTGCATCTATTGAAATGATCATGTGATTCCTGTCTTTGGCTCTGTTGATATGGTATATTACATTTATTGATGTGCATATGTTGAACCAACCCTACATTACTGGGGTGAATCCCACTTAATCATTGTGTATAATCTTCTTGATGATTTATTGCCTTCTATTTACCAGTATTTTATTGAGGACTTTTGCATCTGTGTTCATTAGGGAGATTGGCCTGTAATTCTCTTTTTTGGTTGGGTCTTTCTGTGGTTTTGATATTAGGGTAATACTTGCTTCCAGAAGTGAGTTAGGGAGACTTGCTTCCCTTTCAATTTAACTGAAGAGTTTGAAGAGTGTTGGCATTAAGTCTTCCCTAAATTTCTTGTAGAATTCAGCAGTGAATCTATCAGGACCTGGGCTTTTCTTTGTTGGTAAGGTTCTAATTCCATTTTCAATTTTGTTAACTGAAACTGGATTATTCAGCAGTTTTATATCTTCTTGATCCATCTTTGGTAATTCATATGTTTCCAGGAATCTGTCCATTTTTTCTGTGTTATCTAACCTATGAGAGTAAAGGTTTTTGAAGTAGGTATTGATGATCTTCTGTATTTCCACAGGGTCTGTAGTGATTTTGCCCTTTTCATTTCTTAGTGCATGGATTTAAGTTTTTTCTGTTCTCTTTATGATAAGGTTGTCTAGAGTATCATTTTATTTAATCTTTCAAATAACCAGCTCCTCGTTTCATTAATTCTTTGTATTATTTTCTTAGTTTAAATTGCATTGATTTCTTCTCTGATCTTTGTAATTTCCTCCCTTCTTTTGGGCTTTGGACTTGAGTTGCTCTTCTTTTTCTAGAAGTTTGAGGTGTAGCATTAGGTTGTTTATTTGTGTTTGTTCCATTTTCCTGATGTGGGAGTTTACCACTATACATTTCCCTCAGAGGACTGCTTTCATTGTGTCCCACAGGTTCTGGTAAGTTGTATTTGCATTTTCACTCAATTGTAGATATTGTTTAATTTCTTCTGTGATCATTGATTGTTTAGGAGAGTGTTATTTAATTTCCATGTGTTTATAAGTTTCTTGTAGGGTTTTTTGTCATTAATTTCCAATTTTATTGCGCTGTGGTCAGATAATATGCATGGGATTATTTAAATTCCTTTGCATTTACTTGAGCGTGTTCTGTGGGCTAGTGTATGGTCTATTTTAGAGAATGACCCATGTGCAGCTGAGAAGAATGTATATTCTGATGTCATTGGGTGGAACACTCGGTACGCATCCACTAGATCCATTTGTTCACAAGTTTGATTCAGTTCTGTTATTTCTTTGATGATTTTGTATATGTCTCTTTGTGATAGTGGAGTGTTAAGTTCCCCTCTTATAACTGTATTATTGCTTATTTGATTTTTCATATCTATTAAGATTTGTCTTACATCGTTGGGTGCTCCCATATTTGGTGCATATATATTTATGATTGTAATCTCTTCCTCTTGATATTTTTCCCTAACAAGTTTGTAGTTACCTTCTGTATCTCTTTAGGTCATTCTTGGTTTGAAGTTCATGTTGTCTGCAAACAGAATAGCTACCCCCACATTTTTTTGGTTTCCTGTCACATGGTGATTGTTTTCCATTGACTTTTAATCCATGAATTTCCTTTTGACTTAAATGTGTTTCTTGTATATAGTATAGTGTTTGATTTTGTTTCTTAATCCACTCTGCCAGTCTGTTTCTTTTTATTGGTGAGTTGAGGACATTTACATTGATGGATATAAGTGATATGTACTGATGTATCTTTGTCATGTTATCTTTCTGTTGTTGGTTCTCTACTTTTGCTCTCTATTTAAAAGCTTTCCCTGCTTGGTGGTTTCCTTCTGCTGTTGTTCTTGGAATCGTAGTCATCTTTATCTCTTTGTAGAGTATCTTTCAGTAATCTTCATAGTATTTGTTTGATGGTCATGAATTTCTTCAGTTGTTCTTTCTCATGGAAGTATCTTATTTCTCCATCAATTTTGAAAGATAGTTTTCAGGATACATCAATCTGGGTTGGAAGTTGCTTTCTTTAAGAACTTGAAATACTTCACTCCATGCTCTTCTTGACTTGAAGGTTTGTGTTGAGAAGTCTGCTGTAATTCTGTTAGGTTTTCCTTCATAGGTGATCTGTTTCTTTTCTCTGATAGCTTGTACTATTCTGTTCTTGTTCTGAATTTCTGGGATCTTAATTATTATACATCTGGGTGAAGATTTGTTTTGGTTATGGCTAATTGAGGTTCTGTATGCCTCACTTATCTGTATATCAGATTCTTTTCCCATGCTTGGAAATTTTTCTGCTATTATTTCTGTAAATGATTTTCTTATGTCATTTGTGTTGACTCCTGCCTTTTCTTTGACATCTATGAGTCTTATATTGTTTCTCTTCACATCACCTTGCAGCTGTTGAATTGTTGTTTCCTGGCTCCTTGTTATTTTTAAGAGATCTTTACTTTCATGATTATTAGCTTCCATCCTGTCTCTAAGGTCTGAAAGTCTATCTTCAACTTCATTCAAGCAGTTTTGCCAGCTTTCAATGAAATTTTTAATTTCCTGAATAACTCTTTGAATCTGTTTCATGAATTCTAATTCTGTCTTATATTGTTCACTTAAGGTTTCCATCATTTTCTTATGTTCTTCTACTTTTGTAGTCTACATCTTCTTTAGAACCACTCAACATTTCTTTCATAATATTTATCATTTCTTTTTTTACCTGAGAGATTATTTCTGATCTGAGTTCCTCTTTAACTTCATGTAGTTGTTTCTTTACTTCAGTTGCTATCATTTGAGAAAGTTCAGTTGTTCAATTTCCAGTGTCTTCCATTTGAGTGTCTCCTGAGTTTGTTCTCAGTGGACAGCAGGTCTGAGACTGCATCTTGCTCTTTCATTTTGTCATTTTCCTCTGGGGCCTGTGTGGCTGGCTTTATTGGGTAATACTATGTACCCCCAAGTCCTAATATACTTTTGATGGGGCTGAGTCTGGCACAGGGATTGGTAATGTGAGTGCTGTACCCGCCCAGGGGTGGAGCCAACATACAGTGTAAATGAGGCGGGTCTTCTTCCAGCGCTTGCACTCTCTCTCTCTTGCCAGTGCTTGCAGCTTGCAGCCACCATGAACAGCAGCCCTGTCACGCCATGCTGACTTGGAGCCAACTAAGTATGGGCTGAAACTCCCAAGAAACT
>RJWM01009372.1:0-68213 GCA_004363535.1 Dasyprocta punctata | reverse complement strand
GAAAAGTATATATGATTCAAAATCTACAATAAATACTATGGAAGGGTAAAAAACAGCTCAAAGAGCAAAGATAATCAGGAAGGGAATGGGCAGAAAGAGAAAAGGGAAGAGGAAAAGATATAAGCCTGTATATATGTATATGTAAGATAACTAAAAAGAACACTGCTGAATGTATTCGTTATTGAGAAAGAACAATTAATACTCATATGATTAGATCAATCTTGCATGTCTATATCTGTTAATGTAAGAAACCATTTTAAAGATAACGATGCGCAATATTTCAACCATTGTCAAGCTTCTATCTTCCGGTTTTGTAAACCTGCAATGTTGTGTATTTACTCTAGTTGTTTGCTTGTCTCTTTTGCTTGTTGTTTTTACTATATATGTCGTTTTTTTGTTGTTGTTGTAGTTTTTGTTTGTTTTTCTTTGCTCAAATAAAAAAAAAATAAAAGATTTCTGCAAGATCACTTTTACTATTATATTGATCAAAGTGTGTCAAAGATAAAGAAAAAAGAGAGAGAGGTGGGGAGAGAGGGAGGGAGAGAGAGAGAAAGAAAGAAAGAAAGAGAAAAAGAAAATTAACAAACACTTAACAGCTTACTACAGTGACTCAGGTGAAAAACTTTTGTAGGCTGAACTAAAATAATGGCACTGGAGATAGTAAGAAGAACTGATTTTTGAATCAGATGCTGGTTATAAGAGAGTAGTAAAAGGACACCCCAAGGTTTGCCCTTTACAACTAGAAGAACAAAAATGCCAGTTCCTTAGATGATAAACTTCCTGAAAAGTGGAGGTATTATAGGAACTATCTTTGATCAGTCTTGGACATGTTACATTTTAGGTGTGTTTTAGTCATTCAAGTGAAGACATCAATAATATTGTTAGAAATTCAATTATGGAAGACAACAGAGAGGCTTGGATTGAAGACTTAGATGATACTAAAAATAGAGAGTCCATGAGATTACCAAGGAAAGAAAGGCCAACGGAATGCTGGCAAGGAATAAGATCTTATTTTCTGGTCATACCTACCTTCAGAAGTCAGGGTGAAAGAAAAGCACTAGTCTATAGCAATGTAAAAGAAGTGGCAAGAGAGGTATGAGGGAATTAGGACACTGTGATGACTTGAGAACCAAGTGGAAGATTGATTTCAAAATGGAGACAGCAACAGATTTTGTCAATGTAGGCAGATAGCTGAAGATATACAAGGACTGGGAACCCACCATTAAATATAGCAACATAGCCGGGCGTGGTGGCGCACGCCTTTAATCCCAGCACTCGGGAGGCTGAGGTAGGCGGAGCTTTGTGAGTTCGAGGCCGGCTTGGGCTACAACGCGGCGGGGCAAGGCCGGCCTGAGCTACATAGTGCGACCCTGCCTCAAAAAAAACCAGGGCCGGGAGTTTGGCTCAGTGCCTTAAGCGCCTGCCCTGGCAGGCGCGAGGCTGTGAGTTCAATCCCCGGTGCCGCAAAAAAAAAAAAAAAAAAAAAAAAATCATTAGTGAGCTTAGTAAGAGCAATTTTGCAGATACAGTGTGGCTAAAAGTTTACCAAAGTGGATTTAGAACAAAATAATAGAAGTGCTTTAACACAGTGAGGACAGAGAATTCTTTCAAGAACTTTTTGAAAAAAACAGAGAAATGGACATATGTGTGAGAATTATCAAGTGATATCATTCATGTGCTTGTTTTTTAAGAAAGAATGAACAGGCTGTTGAGAATAAACCTGGAGAGACAAAGGAATTGATACAAGAAGTGGGCGGGACTATTGAAATAAGGCACTTGAGTAGCTAAGAGAGGATGGTACTAGGGGGTGGTGTGGTTATGATTAGAAATATGGACAATGCATTCAGAGTAGTAAAAAATGAGATACAAGATAGGCTACAAACTCAAGTGAACAGTTATATGCCATGATGAGACCAAAAGGAGTTCTGTTCTATTTACTTTTATTTTTTGTTTTTCTCAATGAAATAGAAAATAAGGTCCAAAACTCAAAATGTGAATTGAAGAGGAGGTATCACAGGTATAGAGTGGTTGCTAAAATTATGCAGTAGCAAGTTAAAAGAAATAGAAAAGGAAAGAGACTATGTAAGGGAAATATCTTAAGACTATTGGATAGAATTAGGGTCTACTTGAGAGTAGTGGTTAAAATGTTAAGGTGACAAAAGTCATCATCACAATATGAACAGTACCCAAAATGAGCTACTACATTAGACCAGTGTTTTCATCAAATTACATATTCATTCTATTTTTTCTTATCTTTTCATATTTTTATTCCTATTTAGAATCTCTATATTGTCCCTAGCATCTATGTTTATGTAAGTCCAACCTATTACTACTTTCAACAGCTAATTCATAACTCATTTTTTTCCATGAGTCCCTTAGTAATGTAAATCCCCATCTTGTGTTTCCCTTTTTCATATTCTTTCATGTTTTGGAATGGCTCAGAGTATGTACTTGGAATTTCATTGTCTGTATTTAAATGTCAGATGCATTACCTTCATTAACCTGAGTATATTTCCTAAACTATAAAACAAACACAATAAAACGTAAGATATATGTCATGGAGTTTTGATTGAAAATTACATAAGCCAATACCTAAAATATACCTGACGCAGAAATTTTATATTAACTATTAACTGTGTTTACCCACATCAAAGGGTTTACTAAACTATGTGCTTGCATTAAATCATGGAGTAGAAATCTTTCCTTATTATCTATGCTATGTAAACTTATTAACAGTAACTTTTTCATACTAGCTTTTGAACATCTCACAAAACACTGGGGAAAAGATATTAAGTGCGTATTTGTGAAATTAGTAAAGCTTAGTTGAAATTTAACATCATCCTACTTAGCATGATGATAAAATGATTATACTACATCTTTGTATTTAGATTTGAGGATAGAACACCATCTTAGCAAATTATCCCAAGCAGCCTCCTATGACATTTAAGTGAAATTGTTTCCATCCACATCTATATTTATCATCCCTCCCAAGCAAAAAGCAAAAGGAATAGAGAGAATGTGTTTTATCAGGGAAAAATGAAATAATAGTATAAATATAATGCATGAATATACAGTAGAAGATATATTTCTGCACTTTTTAATCTTAAAATTATGGTCATTACAGATGATCCATGTATTTCAAGTTGGATGCAGAATCAACAAAGTGAAATTTATTTATTTTGACAAGTATATCTTAATGCAACAAAAGTATATAGTTATATTACAATATTAAAATTCAAACCGCAGAAACGGTTTCTCATTTACACTGCAATTACCATTCAGAAAGTATACTGGCTTCTGCAGGGAAACACTGAAAGCTTATAAGAATATTAATTATAATTGATAACTAAAATTTACAGATACACCAAGATTTTCTATATTTATAAACGTACAGTTCACTGTGAAGGGTCAAACATCTAACTATGAAATAAAATTCTTCCTAAGCTAATCAATATTATAAACTGGCATTAGAATAATTTAGTCCTCCCGTAATGCACTGACATATGCACAAAAAACCTCTGTTGATGGCAAAAGCAGCGAGGAAGAATTTTTTACAAATGTCAAGTGTCCTCCTCACATAGTATTTTCCTGATGATAAAATACAACTATCTGTCTTCTTATGATGAATCAATCTGTATGTGCTTATTATGAAACCATCTTTAGTGAAAAATTCAATGTTCTTGTAGTAAATGAAAATTATACAGTTTAACAACAGATACAAACTTTCAAAAGTCTAATTTTAGAAATATTAGAAACAAAAAATTACTCAAAGCACTATTTGCACAATCATGCTAATACTATATATAAAAATGTACCACTGATTTTGCAAATGAGAAATATAAAATGAGAATATTAATTGGATTTATGATCTCTGTTTCACATCATTTTTGAAACTTGGTGTTCACCATAATTTTCATATGCTGGCAAAAACTTTGCCTATAAAGATAATGATAATTGTTTCTACAATACTTTGACTTATCATTTATGCATATATGTTAAATTAACTCTATGTCTCATATCAAAAGTAGATATGTGAATGCTAATAGGCACATGTATCCATATATTCTTTTCCACACAAACACAGTTTTCATTACTGTACATTTCCTAGTCACTCAATTTTAAAATATTAGAGTCATATTTCAGCTCCTGTGTTGTCTTTTCCCTTGTATCCAGTCACTAATTCTAGAATTACTTCACAATATGCTTGCAATCATATATATTTACAGTACTTTTTCCTCCTCCCTATCTGTTTCAAATTTAAAACACACATACAAATCAAACTGAAAATTCAATCATATGCCCAACTACTCCTGAAGCTATCTTGGGTGGAGTGTTTATCCTTTCTTTCATTTTAATGCAATACTACTTATTGCTTCATGTTTCTAAGGCCACTATGCTGACAGGTTCCTTATCTAATCATATCTGTGTGAATACAATGGGCCAACAGAATCTCATTACATTCAGGCTATTCTTAGCTGTAATAACTTTTCTATAATATTATGGGGATATTTCTTTCTAAATATCATTTCCATCATACCAAATTCCTGTCCCAAAATTTCCTAGCTGCCTACTATGACTTGTGTAAATTAAAAAAGAGGCACTGTTTTCGAGGTTCCTGATCACCTTAGAACTACAAGCTGAATGGCTTGTCTCAACTCTCCACTCTAGTTGGGTGTTTCCTCACAAGCCTCAAATTCTTTCTGCCTACACTCATCACTTTTCCCCAATTCTCAATTACTCAAACCTTCTTCATTTTAAAATTACTTTTTCTTATTTAAAAATTCTTAATTCATTAGAAAAATCTGTCATTTTAATGATATGAACTGTAGTTTTTAATGAGTGTTAAACAGATTAATATCTCTGTATTAATCACATAAAATCAAAATATGGAGAAGAAAACCAAAATGCTAGAACTATAATGAAAACTGAGCATCCATAATAATGGGTAGATATAAATAAAGCTCTTTTAGTCCTAAATGGAAAACTATAAATTAAAATATTACTATTGTGGGAGATTGAGAAAACAAAATTGAATTCTCTTATTCAATTAGAATTTGTAAAGCAGATGAACAAATGGAAGGCAGTTTGTAAGTTGATGTTCCTGCTCCCACCAAAAGTGGCTTACTTCTCTAAACTTTCTTTTCTTCCTAGAAAGCTGTTCTGTTATATACTGGACCCTTACATATCTCGTTTATAAAGTTGCTCTTTACCTCATCTCTGGGCAATGGGTCTTTGCAATTCATATTGCTAAGTACTAGATTTTTGACATTCCACTCTGTAAAGAAGGATTGAATATTTTAATTTTCACAGTTATATAATTAGATTCTGATAAATGCTAAATACGTAAAATAAAAAATTCTTTAAACAAAAAGTTCAGGTTGTGAATGAAAACTGAATTTTCAACTGTGGGAAGAAAGCATCTATCATTAAAAATGCTCACAAGGGTCAGGGATATAAATCAGCAGCATAGCACCTGCCTGGCAAGGGTGAGGTTGTGAGTTCGATTCCCGGTACCAAATAAATAAATAAATAAATAGAAAATCATAAAAATGCTCACGAAATAAAGTTGGATACCTTACACTTCCCAATTTGGATTTTACTTCAAAGGAACAAAAATCAAAACAGGGTGGAATTGGGATGAAGTCAAACACCAGTAGAACAGAACAAATACTCTAGAAATATAGTTTTGTGTTTATAGCCAAATGACTTTCAACAAGGATTCCAAGACTCCATAATAGAAAGGTATTTTCAATAATGTTAATAAAACTAGCTATTTATATGCAAAACAATGTATGTGTGCCCTTATATTACATAATATAGAAACTAGATCATTACTCAAAATAGATAAAAGATCATAAGAGCTTATATTATAAAATTCTCAAGTTAAAACATAACCAAAATATATGACAATAGATTTTGCAATAATTCTTAGACATGATGCCAAAGACAGGCAAACAAGTAAAAATAGATCTAATAGTATCTAAATGAAAAAAAAAGAAAAAAACTTCTTTGCATCAAAAGAAATAATCAAGAATTAAAGGCAAATTATAGAATAGAAGAGTAAATTTGCAAATTATAAATCTGATGGTATTAATATCCAGAAAAAATAAAAATATTGACAAGAAATATCATAGTTTAAAAATGGGCAAAAATTTGTATCAGCATTCTTCCAAAGAAAATATACAAGTGGGCAAAAGTAAATGCAAAACATTTAATATTATCAATCATTAAGGACATACAAATAAAAAAATGACAATAGGATGTTAGCTCATGTTCCCTAGGATGGTTACTGTCAAAAAAAAAAAAAAAGAAAGAAAGAGAGAGAGAAAAGTAAAATATGTGAGAAAGTAAACCACTGGAATAACCCTTATAATAGTGTAGCGACTATGGAAACAATATGATATTTCCTCAAATATTGAAAAGAGAATCATAATCAAGTAATACTAGTTTTGGTTATATGGATTGAAAATAGGGCCTCAAAGAGATACATATATACCCAAGTTCATAACAACATCATTCACAAAAGTCAAAGATGAAAATAATCCACCTGTCCATTTATTGAAGAATGGATAAAGAAAATATGCTATATACATGCAAGGGAATATTATTCAGATTTTTAAAAATTAAGAAACTTTACACCTGATACGATATTGATGAAACTTGAGGATGTAATTCTAAGTCCAATAAGCCATCACAAAACGACAAACACTATGATTCCAGTTATAGGCAGTGCTTTCACTAGACAAATCCACAGAGACAGGAAGCAAAACTGTGGTTGCCAAGGGCCTGGGAAATTCAGGACTGCTGTTCGATGAAAATAAGAGTTTCAGTCTTGCATTATGAAAAGAATTGTGAACATAGATTGTGCTGTGCATAATGTACTTGTAAGAAGGAAGGAAAACTTTTGACCATCTTTTTGGTTCTGTATTGGGGCCTTTAAATCGACAAAACACAGACTGATAGAATAAACAACCATATAATTTCATGTGTTGTCAATAACTTAATTTTTACCTTTGTTTCTACAAAGTGAATACCCAAAGAAACAGTTAAATTCAGTAAGCTTATATACCATTTGTAGGGAGCTGGCTCTAAATGAGTATGGCTATCTTATTGTAACCACCCTATTGCCTGCCACATGACTGTGGTATATGGCCCAAACCCTAGAGGACAGGCAAAGCCATTAAGACAGCAGAACATTTTGTACCAGCCAGTATGCCCAGACTGACTCTTAACTGATGTTGAATATGCTAAGTGTTTTTCAGAAAGACCAGGAGTATTTTGATTGGTTACAACCAAACTTGGTCTACCTTAGGAAATAAACTCCTTCATATTTTAGAATGTGAGAGTCCTTTTGTCTTACTAACACCCAAGAGATACTTGTGTCTTTAAATCCCACCACCAAATCTGTCTGCCTCTGTCTTTGACTTTACACCTTTCACCTTTGGCAGCTCATTCTTCTGCAGAGTACAAACTTTTTTGGAAACACTGCTTTAACAAACAGTGATAAATTGTGAGGTGCCAAGACAAAGGAAGCAAGCTAGAGACTCACAGAGGTGGTAAACTGTGATAATATATGGAAGATAGAAGTTATTTAGTAGAATTTATTTTATACCGACTTATCTTGGCACTGTCACCATCTCTGCTGAGACAGCTGGATCTTTTCTTTCCTAGTATGAGAAAAAGGAAAGCCTCAAACAGGGGAAATGTATACCCTGCTTTTAGATAGAGGATGGAGAGCAGAAAGCTTTTCCTTTGCCTTTTTTTCTCAATTGAATTTAGCTCAGAACGATCCCATTATACTTAACACTACTGACCTGTGCCTTTAAAAATCGTAACAATGGCTAAGTTTTACACTATATATAATACTATAATATTAAAAAGAGATCAAAGCAGTAGTTTCAGAAAATTAACTCATGTAAGAAAACAGGAGAGATAGTTCAAGTGTAAATAGTGTTATACAACATGACTTATGCCTACAGCAATACTTAAATGTGTCCCTAAGGACATACCTACACATTTTTTATTCTATTTCATATTTGAAAGAAAAACTGTTGTGCATCAGCATTATTACCCCAAAGATAATAATAGCTATAATTTTACATTCATCAAATACAAACACACACAGATACTCTGACACACCACTTGTAAAATGGATAGTGAAATTAATTTCACACATGAACATATAAACCACAATATTAAAAAGTTATTATTATCTTCACAGGGAAAATTTTTACCAGTATTTGTAAGCTGTAGTAATTTTCAAATTGAAAGGAAAGATGTGGAACAGAGATCAAAAATCCAATTAATGTTCTTATTTTTTATTTCTTCTTTGTGCAATCAATGCTACACATCATATTTTAATTTATAGGAAAGGGAATTCATATAAATGGGCAGGTACTCAAGAGACTGAGCAAAGAAGTGAATATATCATAGCTTACTTTTTATTTCATATAGCAAATAAATCCTGCCCTTTGAGAGCAATTTACTCAAAATTTGTGTGCTATGGCTCTTCTTCCATTAATAATATAAGGTTGCTAGAATCTTTTCTTCTTTATTGGCTTGTAAGTGTGCAGACATATGAAGCAGTTATTTGGTCTAGGATATAAATAGCTGAAATAAATTTCCTATTTCTTTGATTTTTTCCTGATGAAATATATTTAAATGCCAGCTGTGTTATAACCTTGAAATAACTCAATACCAGTATTTGAAATGCCATGAAATGTCTGAATACAAGTAAATGTAAAGAACTTTAGAATTCTGTTTTAATTGCCTATAGCTTTTTAAAGAAATATTCATTCAATAATTGCTGTTAACTTCTTATTCAAAAAGAATTGCAAGGAGCAGAGGGAGATGTTTGTAGCTTAAAAAGTTTGACTGTCTGATTTACTTTTCTGCCTAGATTTTGTAACTTGAACAACTACTTCTAAGATAACAATATGTCATATATTGACTAGTACTGATTTATTAATGTTTTTGAAATTCTGTACTACTTCTACCTTTTTTTCTGTTTTGCTTTAAAAAAAAAAAAAAAGTTTCCCATAATCCAAAAAGAAGAACTAGGGGACAAAAGAGAATTCCACAAGATAATAATACCTATACAAAGTAGAAAATATTTTACATGTATATTTTACTAAGACAAAGTACCTCATTTTCGTTATTTTTTCAATTATATGTGGCATAAAATATCATAATTAGTCATATGTCTGTGCATATCTTATTTCTAAGTTCCTACATTTCAGAGGCTATTATACCCGTTTTTCGCTTTCAAGACTAAGTCTATGTTAGTTAAACAACAAGGATTTGCTGATTGGTTGAGTTATTGATTAGTTGGTTTAATTAGTGAAAAAAACCTTGGGCTTAGAAAAATAATCACTTGCCCAAGATGAAACACTAAGCCATAGAGGCAAATCTTTAATCTATTTGCTTTGTTTCCTTATCAAGAGAATTTCCGAAACTCTTACTTGACAATTTTCTCTCTGTAACTGGCGTTTTGTTCTCCCTATTTGTTTTCCATATAATGGAATACAGTAGACCATGGATCATGATCACTGCCTTTTTTTTTTTTTTTAACTGCCTGCGAAGCCCAGTAGCATAGGTTAACACTGGCTACTAAAATGCTCACAATGACATATTTATTATCATTTAATAGGCTTCTTAAATCTAATAAGTATCACTTTTTCTCTCTCACCCTTTGCTTTTTATTTCTCTCCAAATATTAACACAAAATCTTAGATAAAAAGGTCAAAACAAAAGATAAGTATTTATTTTCTAAAAAACAGAAGCATTTAACTCCTATTTTTCTAAAATTCAAACACGATATAAACCTTATAAAACCTTATAAAAATTGAAACATAATTGATAAGAAATATGTTAAAAAATCCCAAATGCTGACTCTCAACTAGTCAAGTTAATATTCAGTTTTTTTTTCAAAATTCTTGATAAGATAAAATTTTATGGCCTTTTTTTTCTGTTTTTATATTTGTGAAGGATGGTAAATGGAGAGAGATTTGTTATAGATATTTAGAATTTTATTGATAAGTATATACAGATTATAATAAAAATCCCCTGGATCTTCAAAAAAAGTAAATTATCAGAGGACTCCTGTCTTACTTGTACTTAAAATACATAAACACTATTTTTGTAATACCCATAATTTTATATCCCAAAAGTAATTTAAGATTACATATGAATGTATTATGTACAGTAATAAATTCAATGTTTCTTCCCCACTGTAAGGGTGAACATTCCAAAATTTACTCCAGGTTTTCCTGTTATTTCATCACAGTTGTCTCCAATGAAAGTACTTTTTCCTAGCGTGTTTCCTGAGAGAACATGGAATATTTATTTACCTTTATTACTCTGAACATATTTTCAGATATTTTTAGATTGACATTAATGTGAAACGCAATATTAAACCATTAGGACTTTTTTCTGGATTTAGTTAAAACAGTTTAAAGGCATATTACTGCAAAATATATTTGGATATTTGAAAGAATTGATCATTTGGGTGATTCAGACACTTTCTCGGTATCAACTCAGGTTTTCCATGGAAACAAAGTAAGTTTTTCTAAAACTACTTATTTAGGGACCCACTTTTAATGACTTTACATAATTTATACCTTTCATCATTTCACTGTGGTTAATTTACTGTGCTAATAGCTTTTTTTCCTTCTTCTAGGGAACAAATTGAGGACATCACTACACAACTGGGCTACACTCCAGTGTATAACGGACTAATAAAAGTTAGAAACCTTAGGTTAAAATGACTATTAAAATATCTCTGTAACTATTAAATAATAGTTTGGATACATGATTTATAAGGAGTTTTCAACATTAGACGTCAAAAATGATTTGCAGTCATCCTCCATGAATTTCATACACTATGACTCATTTAACAATTTTGGAAGGTATTTCTGTTTTCTTTTTGGTGACATCCATTGTGGTGCTGCAGAAAAATAAAATAGAAAACTACTTATTTTAATAATATTATTTCATGAGGTATTGGTAAAATGTCAAAATTCAAGCAATAATAACCACAGTAAATATGGCATTTATGTAATTTTTATGCTAAGCAATTTAAATCCTTCATTTTCAAATGTTGAATGGTTCCACAGTGTAAGGCTTGATCACTCAAGCATTGAGTTGCTAAGTGATTCCTAAATTCTTAAAAGAAGAAACACCACTGTCCAAAAACACTTGAAAAGTTTGAACAGTTGAAACTTTGCTGTCTTTCTTTTTCCAACCTATGGCTCTGTATCAAATAGATTCTTACTTTGTTAATTCTAGATCTGTTACAAAATTTAATTACCTCAAATTATGATAGCTAAACTATTATTTCAAATTTTAAAAAACTATTTGTACAGTTTTTCTGAATACATTATCATCATATGTACCCATGTGATCATACCAAGGTATACAAAGCAAAGTAATAAATGCAACAATATTAAATAATGAAGCATCTAAAATGTTCAGGATTATTTTAAAGAATATATATGTTGTATAGCATTTAAAAATGATATTAATACATACAAACATAAACTCAACACTACATGTAAAATATTTAGACCTTTATATTTAACATTTAGGTTTATATTGCTTTCTAGAAAAAAATGTCCATAACATGTATTTATTTGCGGTGGTTTTAAAAGAGATGTTTCAAAGCGATACAGTGTTACAAGGTATCAGTCATTTAGCTACTACGTAAATCCCCTGCCAAACCCAAGAATTTTCTAAAATCTCAGGATACATCTTTTTTTAATACTACGAACTGGCTTTATGAAGAGTATACAGTAAGATGGCAACATAAACACTAAGCATTCTGACTTTATTACATACAATAAATTATGTTCAACTGTCTAGAACATAAATTATAATTAAGCATATAAAAGTTGAATTTGCCATCATTTTACATGCAGTATTATTTCCAGGTGACTATTTTTTTCATTGCTGATAAATATGGCAATTATAATTGTAGCATACATTGCTAGAACCCCCTACTGAGTAATTTTTAAAGGGTCAAGGAATCATGAAGGTAATGGGGTATTTTTATGTTTCAATAGCAACATACATAATTTTTCAAAACAAATTATAAAGTATATCATGTGCAGGCAAGTGAAGAATCTGTTAAAAAACATGTTTGTTCTGTATTTGGTAAGGTAAACCAAAAAAAAAAAAAATCTCACACAGAAACAATCTGTTGGGCCTGTGAATTCTATTGGATTTGCAAATAACATGTTTCGTCTGTTACATGAAAAAATTAGTTCATATTTCCTAGTATATTTATACATAGTAAATTCTTGCTACACAGTAAAGGCATATGAGTCAGAAGCATGAAGTTATAGAATTAATATAATCTGGGTTAACTGAAGTTCTGAGGTTCTGAAATAAGATAATTACTAAACACAAGATCATAGCGCACATGTACACTCACCCTTCTAATCTTACATCCGGCAGACTTCTGTTAAGGGCAATCAGATCACTGGCCATAAGATTAAACTGATTGATTTTAAATAGTTCTTTCATTTTCTCTTGATCATCTTTGGGAATCAGCACAGCCTTTCCCATTTCTCCTGGACCTTCTTGGTTTCTTGAAATAACAGCTGTAAGACATACACAGGTACACACACATACAAACACAAAATAAACTGAATAAATAAATTCCTGAGGTCTATTGTTTGTATTCTATCTTAAAAATGTAATCATCCAGACAATTGCTCATAATTCATATACTACATAAAAGAAACAATCTCTTCTGGTACATTAGCTCATTTTTACATTTTGTCTTTCAACTGTGATCATATTATATAATCTAAAAATGATTAAAATTAGTCAGATTTTATAATCTGACTAATGATTAAACACAGTGTTAGGATCTGATGTTTTCAACGGTGTTAGGATTATATTTTAATATACTTCTCAGAGATGATTTTGAGCACTATAACAAATGTTATGAGATAAAAGGAAGATTTGGAAGTATACAAATATTAATTCATTTTCACAACTAATTAAAAACAAACTGTAAATACTATAAGAATATAGTTAAAACCAAGGATAGAACATAATCAGTGAACTTTTCTTTGATTTGGCCTTCACAATTTTAAAACATCAGCAAAAGCATTAGTGGTCCTAATACAAAACTGACCATTCAATGAGTTATTGTCCATGAGTTTATCCTGACTTTGAATGGCATCAGTCAAACTATGAAAGAGAATTAACTTCTCAGTGGAACTTTAGATATTAGTACCAGGAAGGTGACTAACCTTGAAATCATCTCATCCATAGAAACATAGTAAAAAACTAGAAGTTTTTAAATGTGACATATGTCCCCAAATGCAAACTATTTAAAAATTGCCATTTGCTATACTTTGTATCTTAATTTGCCCTCAAGGGTCTGTGCCAAAATCTTGCTCCCTGGGATGGTACTGTGGGAAGTGTTAGAAACTGTAATAGCTAGAAACACACAAGACAATTTCCAGGTCCTTGGAGGCATGTCTTCAAAAGGGGCTGTAGAACCCCGATCCTTTCCTTCCTCTCTCTTGCTTCTTGGCCACGTTTTGAGGAGTTTTGCTTTGCCACACACTCCTGCCATTATATGTTGCATCAAAAGGGTGTCCACTGATTAAATACTAAAATCTCTAAAACTATGGGGAAAAATCCTTTTTTCTGTGTATGATTTATTTCAGTTATGTGTTATAGTGCTAGAAAGCGGGCTAGAACATCAGCTAAGGAAAGTTTACAAAGATTATCAATTGATTTAAGAAGCAAATCAAGAAACAATGGAGTAATTTTATAAGAAAGCATGTTTTCCAAAATTTAAGAAATTAAATTCTAAATATTAACTATTCCACAGTAAGAACTTTCCTTTGGAGTTAGTAAGTTGAGAATTCCCCAGTTCAGTTGGAATTGTTGGTGCTGGTGAACTTATGTTGTCAGATATTTACTTTAAGGAACACTTTACCTCTAGGATTTAGGGGGAAAAACAATTCCACAGAATATGCTGAAAGAATTTCTTTGGTTACCTCAAGAGTCTTCCTAATTCTGAAATAAGAAAATAATCAGTCTATGTGATACCACCTATCAACCAATATATTACATTTTCATTTTTAACTTATTCTAGACTATAAATTTAAGGCCATAGAATGATTTTTCCTAGTAGAAAATGTTGAATTTTATTTTGAAACATTAATGAATGGTTAAACGAATTGGGGGAATATCTTTTTCTTATAATTTTTAGAAATTAAGAAAGTAGTTCCCCATTCATAGCTATTTACAATGTCCTTATGGAAAGAAAATCCTCTATCTTCTTAGGTTCTGCTAGTAGTGTAAGAATTAAATCACATAAGAAAGACATGTGGGCATCATTTTACATCTACACAGAAGCCTTCAAAAGGAAAATGAAGACTCAAAGAATTCTGTCTGACCCAAAAGCACATAAACATTTTCATACAAAAGAGAATAAATTGTGGGGCTTGGACAAAACAAACAGGCACGGGTCAGAAGCAGAAAATTTAGGAGCATAATTAGGAAATACACAGAGAGCTCCAATGAAACTGTGTTTCATAGATCCATTTCAGTGCTGACTCCCTGCTTCTGGAGAAACTAATGTTCTCTTCCTGGTATATTTAAGTGGGAAATTTTATGACCTTTGAGATCAGACACAGTATCCTGCATATGTTGTAATTTAAGCGGCTGCATCTGAAATCATCAATATGCCAAAATTCCGTATCTAGAGGTGGCAAATTCTGAACCCTCTCATCCTCTATAACTCACAAAAAAAGACATTAAGTTATAGAGAAAGTCACCATGGAAATGTAATACTTTCAAGGCTGGCAAGTAGATAGGATAAAAGTTTTCTACTCTATGAGGAAGACAAGTGGCTCAACTAGGAAATTTTTGGACATTAAGATCAAGTTAAAGCCACAGATATTCAAAGGAGTAACCATTTCTTTTTAGGATTATACAGATTATCATTTTTCAGTGGTAATACAAGTAAGTAGATCCTGTTACACAGTATTAAAGATTAAAATTTAAATTGTCACGAACAGTATATTTATACCTAGAACCAGCTGCAAACACATGTAATTACACTTCTCATTCATTCTCAGTTTATCAGTGGATAACAAATAATAGCTTAGTGCTTATCAGAGTATGTGTCTCCTCTGCATAAACACATTTTTGTATAATTGTCTCTGGTGAATGAATATTTGACATTAAATTTTTTTTTCTTATGTATCAGCAAACATTCTGGTTTTTTACCTTGCTCAAGCACAAAGAATGCTAAGTAATTGTATACAGTCAGTCTCTTACTTTTCCGGTTGTTACAAGAAAGAATGCATTGTAATAGAAGAAAAGTTTTTTTTTTTAATTATTCATTAAATAGCATAAATAGGAAGTGAGAAAGAATAAGCAATTAGACTATGTGGGTTATCTCAGTAGCTTTAAATAACATTTCCTATTTTTTCCTCACTTGTTGATTTTCTCTTCACAGTTAAAATAAAATTACTCAAACCCACAAAATACACTTCCCTACAGCCAAACAAAACACTCAAAATGAATTGTTAAATATTTGCGATGCTTATCTGTTCTCATAGGCATCAAAACCTGCAATCTGGTTTATTAATTGTTTATGTGAATATGGATAGAAAAGTCCTGATTCCAACTGCTTTTCATTAACAAAAGAGAGTAATTTACATTTCTGTAAATTATTTCCTTACTTACCATATACTGAATCATTAAAAATTGCTAATTGAGTAGAATTACAGTAACATCATAAAGTTAGAAATATGAGAATAAAAAGATTTTACAAATATCTTTCAATTTTTTAACATGGTACTTGCGTAAAATATTTTTTGCCTACATAAAATATTTGAAGAATACTTTATTCAGTCTTTAAAATCCCACTGATAGCAAGTGACCACAAGCATATAAACACAGCAACACGTTGATCCACTGAAAACAATTCCATATGCTAATTTCATTGTTTACTAATGGACATTGTATTATGAACATTTTTGCAGAATTCCTCCATTAATGAGCACTCACTATTTCTAACATAAGAAATGGACCAGTCTATACTCAGGGAAAAGTTTGAAGCTAAAAAACAACTAATTTTAATGTATTGATTTGATTCTGTTAAAAAACATAGCTTTTTACATGATACACATTGGTAAAAAATATAACACTGAACCAAAATCTTAATGTTATCCCATTTGCCATGCATTCCAAATATTTTTTATTCACATTGTATCCCCATTCTAACATCCACAGAATTGTTAATTTCTGTATTTGCCTATAAACATTTTCTTCTCATTAACACCTCTGCTCTTCTCTCACATTTATCACTTCCAATAATAAATTTGGAGTTCTGACTTTACTTTCTTGCTCAATTGTATATTGATATTTTGTTACAAGTAAATCTATGCTTTTGGTCTTGTTGATCATAAATATGTTTGTCTTGGGTAAAGACATGAGGACAACACAACAGCTTCTGTAACAAAATAAATACCCTCTGCTTATCATTTTCTGGGTCACAGTTTTTTGCCATTTGAAATGCTCAGTCTAATAAGATTAATTCTGACTAAAAAAAGATAAATATTCACTTTGACCCACTTAGAAACAATAACAGGATTTATATTACAGTTAACCTGTAAATTTGGAGGAGCCCTGAAAATAACAGAAATGACAATGATACTTTGACATGCTAAATACTTTCAACTAAAGGAGAACCAAGACTCTCTCACACTCTGAGCCTCCACCCCACCAAGTCCATCATCCCTACCTCCTCACAAAGCACAGAAAAGTTCTTCATCTGAAATCTCCCTACATACCTAAATTTTGAATCTCCTGAAACATTATTTTATGGCAAGGAAGCCTAGAGAGACACCACGCATAGAGCTCAGATGAACTTTTTCCTAGAGTATTCTCTGTTCTCATTAACAAAAATGGGCTCATTCTCATTCACAAAAAAATCATTGATTCTTAAAACTACCTATAACCTAATCATGACTCAGAATGACTCAGAAATTCTTCCTAAAACATATCTAAGGAAACACTTTAGATCTGCTCAATGATTTACCTGTACAGATAAAATAGTTAATATGCAAGTGAATGTGTGTTTATACATGCATGCAAATACAAATATATATATATTAATCATACCTATGTAAATGATAAATAGCTACATAAATTGTTATACTCCTAAATGAAAAGTATAGAGTAATTAAAAGTATGCTACAGAAGAGACTATTTAATGAAGTGGGAGACGTTCATATTATACTAAATGAACAAAAGGGTAATAGACTATTGTATAAAGTAGTTCTATTTTTGTTTTCAAAAGTTAATGTATATACATATGACTCAAATGAAGATATCAGTGATTCATTAAATTTGAGGAGTGTTTGTCCTGTTTCTATAGTATTATCTGTATTTTCTCATTGAGTTCAAAATTACTAATAAGAAAATTTCAGCTGCACACTAACAAAAAATCCAGTATTCATGACAATAGATATATTATTAATTGTATAGATACAAGTACAAACTAAAGTCAATAGAGATTGGGGTTAAAAAGAAAGAATCAAGGTCTGATAGAGTTAGCAGAAAATTTCCTAATGTGTGTAAAATGACACACAATTAGAAAAGAATCTATATGTTAAAGAATTATGTTAAAGAACTAAATGTAAAAACAGAAACACCTAACCTACTGGAAGATAAATTAGATAAAACTCTTGAAGTTATAAAGTTAGGCAAGGACTTTCTGAGCAAATCCCTGGTTACACAGGAAATAGTACCAAGATAGAATAGGATCATATCAAATTAAAAAGCTTTTGAACAGCAAAAGAAATAACCAGCAAAATGAAAGACAACCTACTGAATGGAAAAATATTCTGCCAACTATTCCTTGCACAGAAGACTAATATTTAAATATATTTAAAATCTCAAAAACTATCCACCACAAAATAAAAGAGTCAACCAAAAAATGGGCAAGTGAAACAGACACTTTTCAGAAGAAGTACAAATGGTTAATAAACACATGAAGAAATGCTCAACATCATGGCCATTAGAGAAATACAAATTAAAACAAAACTGAGATTCTATCTTCTTGCAAAAAAATGGCCATAACTGAGAAATCAAATAATAACAAATGCTGGTAAAGCTGTGGGAAAAATGAAATCTTCTTACATTATTGGTGGGAATATAAAGTACTACAACCACTATGGAAAACATATGCAGATTTCTCAAAAACTAAAAATACAGATTTCACTTGATCCAGCTTTTTACTTTCTAGTTCTCTTCCCCAAAGAATAAAGACATCATATTTCAGTGATGCATGCATATTCATGTTTACAGCAGCACAATTCATAATATCTAAATTCTGAAAGCAGTTTATATGTCCACAGCAGATAAATGGATAAGGAAAATGTGGTATTTACACATAATGGAGTATAGTACTACTCTGCCATAAGATAAAATTGAGTCATTTGTAGGAAAATGGGTGCATCTGGAGACCATAATGTTAAGTGAAATAAATCAGACACACAAGGTTAAAGATCACATCTTTCACTTCATGAGAAACCCAAAATATAAACAAAGAACAAAATAAAAGATATAATAGGAAGTAGGGAGACAGATTTTTCTCAAATGTAAAGTGGATTAAGAGATGGAGAGAGAGAGAGAGAGCAGGGAGGTAAATGGAAAGAAAACGGAATGAAAAAATGAATTATCATGTGTTCTGTACATGTACCAATTCCATAAAAGGAATGCAAACATGCAGTAATTCAACATGTAGTACTAAAACTTAAGTTTTCTTTGCAAAAAAATTCTTTTAAGATTTATAGATATGAGAAAGTTATGAGCAAGGAGAAACAGCAAGGTCCTTGGTTCCTTTATGGGAAGAAGAAAGTTACTGTACTAGCATAAACATTTTCATCTTTTCTTTCACATTTATCCCTATAAATTCCTCATATCCATTAAGGTATTCTACTCTTATATATAGTAAGAGGCTGTTTGGCACGTGTTATAGTCATAGATGTTTCCTGGAAACAACTGGCCCAGTTTTAAGTGTTCACTAAGGCAATAAAATAATACTGAAATACAAAATTATTTCCTTCAGCATTAAGAATGAATTTTCTCATTAAAAGTATTTAAAAGACCCTCACATTGTAATGGCTATATAATAACCTTAGTTTTAGCTTTAAATAGGGAATCTCATAACCCCACTTCTATCTATTCTGCTAATAAGAAAAAAAAAGAGAAAAGAATAAAACACCTTGAGAAAATTTCTGAATTCTCTTAAAGCTAATGTACTAAATTAGGTGGAGGATGCTTAGGGAAGCCTCTTTGGGAAGGACATCTCAAGTGGAATACTGGCCATTATAAAGAAGTCCCATATATTACCTAACTTTTATTAGGAATTATTCCTAAGATAGACAATAATAAGCTCTCAGCATTCAATATATCATCACAGATATACATAATCACCAAGTTTTCAAAAATATTACCATTTTAAGCAAAAAGAAAAGAGGACTGCATTCATGAACTTCACATCTAGTTAAAGAACTCAATATATACTTTTAAATATTTTATGAATGTAACATTTCCTTTTATGAATCTGAAAAAAATATTCAGTGCTCCAAATGTATTAATTAATATTTATCAAACAAAAGATAAATGGGTGAAGCAATTATTACTTGGTAGTTTATGAGTTCATGTCTGAAATAAAGTATCCTTCACAAACGCTACAGTTAAAAATGGTCACTAAAATAATACTGGATTAACTGTGTGAAGAAAAATGTATCATCTCAAGTGTACTCAAGAACTTTAAGTTGCACAATTAAATCTACTGCTGAGTTGTGAGACATGGTAATGGTAGTTATGCTGAGTGTCACTTTGCAGCCCTAGGGCCTGGCTCTACACCATCTCCAGAACTACTTCCAGAACCCAGAGGTTTCATTGGAACATCCCACTTTTCTAATAGACTGAGTAAGAGGAAAATAAGGCAGTCCAATCAAGGGGCCAATCAAAAGTGTATTCCCCAAGATCATAGCACCAGACAGATTAGGTACTGGCAGAGAATAAGGGACACATTCAATGGGGACAAAATAATTTATAATCATCATTGAAAACCTCATGATCAGCTACATAAGTAGAGACTATAGCAGTTGTATTTTATGTTAAGTAGTAATTCCTTTCCTTACCTATTTTCTTTTTTTTTTTGTGGCACCAAGGATCGAACTCACAACTTCATGCCTGTCAGGCAGGCGTGTAAGCCGCTGAGCCAAACTCCCAGCCCTCCTTACCTATTTTCTATATTGTGTTATACAAATAACACTTTTAGATTCTGTCTGAGAATATGAGTAAAATGACACCTATGAATGGAAATACAGTAAGTGATCAGACTGTGGTAATTTTTATATTAAGAAAAGAGTTTTCTTCAACAACAGAAAACATAATAAAGGGGGGTTGCTATAAAACTTCCGTCTATTCTTCCAGACACTCTCCACACTTCTCTCTCTCAAAGTATTCCTCTAAAATTGACTTCCTTTTCTTTTTTCAGATTGGATTCAGACAATGGTATGAACCACTGGACAGGACAAAACAGAACATTTACTCTATTGTGGAATAGTCACAAATGTTCTGTCGCTAAACAAATGCTACAGTTCCTATCTGGTGGACCTCTCCATAGAGCTAAATCTAGAAACTCAAATAATTGCTATCTTCTCATCACCCTTAGAATCTTGAGTGGTGATGACAATTCCATGATTACTGCTCATAATGTGAAATCACCCCTCACTGGCTTCTCTACACACTTTTTGCTCCTTTATAAATAGCTACTGTGTTATACTCCCTTCAGCTACTGCTTGAACTGTGCCATCTATTTCCAGTTGAAAAAAAAATGTTTAAAAAAGTGAACTTTTAGGGCAAAATCTCCAGTTAAATCATCTTAACACTTATGCCACTAATTTTTCTAGGCTGAATACTTCTTTGACATTCTAATTATGTTCCTAAAAGTCCTCAACATTTTCTATTTTCATGTGTTTTGATTAAATACAAATGTATGAATATGAATCTGCAATAAATTATGGGTATTTACTGTCAATTAATATGTCTCTAAACCAAAAATAGAAAAAGTAAAATAAGGTTAAAATGTGATAATTTATTTTGTTTTTCTACTTCAATGAAGCATCTTACACATTTCTGGTGTATATACTTTGGGAATCACTGCAGAAAAGTGATACTAAGGTACATTTCTTTTTCTCTCAGGAAATCTTGAGGCTGACATTGCATTGGTTGTTAAATGGGTACTATTTTATTTTAGTACACAAGTCATGATGCTAGGTATGGTATTTATTTTCTCATTAATTATGTTTAATGGCACATTGCAAAGAAAAAGAAAAAAATATTCATATTTGGCTCAAAACGTGGATAAGGTCCACATGGCAGGTGTGAATTGCTATATTTCCTGAATATCTCATTGTTCCTTATCATTGAATGTTTTAAATTGGAGGAATATTTTTTAAAAGGAGGAAAAAGTTTAGGATGGTGGTACACACATAGTGAAATCATAAATGTTCAAATATACTGTCTTATGTTAACTTTTAATCAAAATATACTACATAATATATTAGATTGAAAATATTGCTGGACAATGATAGTAAAAGTATCCTGAGGATAATAAAAGTTTCTAAGATTGCATTTCAGAATGATACAATATAATTCTGAGATGATGCTTCCATAAATCATAAATAAATTCAAAAGTATGAAATTATATCAATTCTTTGGTTAGGTGTCAGTTAAAGGATCTAGATTATCTATAAACTAAATGGTTACTGAGTTCTTCAGTCAGGTATTTTTCAGAAATTGTAGCAAGAATTTCAGTCTATCAAAAAAAAAAAACCTGATGTATATATTCTACAAGAAACACTGTAAAATAAAATGTAACACTTTGATGATTATTTTCTATGGAGAAATATTTCTGATAGAAGGAAAAAAAGTTTAATGTTCCACTAAAACTAACTGCTAACCTCAGCAGTCAAATATCTAATCACTACCTCCCTCCTACAGTCCTGCCTTATGTTTATATTTTGGGAATTCCAACAATTTCATTGGCCATCTGTATAAAACAGTTGCTAATATTTGTATTTACTCACTGTTATATATCTTATTGCTCATCATTAATTTACATTGCATTTTGAGGTTTTTCTTGACTATGGAAATTTTTTATTAGTTCATATTAATAAAAGAAACAGGACACTAATAATGTGCTATAATAAAGTATGACTATTTAATACCCAAAAGAATTAAATGTTAGAGCCAAATAATACTAACTTGCCATGGAAATTGGTCCATACTAGAAATTAGTCATATACTATCCCTCCCCTTTTTAAGTATTCAACTATTCTAGGATCTCAACCATTTCCAGTACACAAGTCCTAAATCAACATTGGTTTAATGAGAATTTACTGAGTATGCCAAAATAAATATGCTATTTCTATTATTTAAATATGATCATAAAAACTAGCACAATACATAACCACTAGTAAGATAAACGTTTAAATACAGTATTGTGTAAAACTCTCAAGATCTCTATGAATATTGACAAATATACCATGAATTTTATTACGTAAACCTTGCTTTTATGATGGAATTTTGGTTATACTACTAGGCCTAGAGTATATTGTAAGTATTTACTCAAATATGTAAACTACAGACTAAAACAGAAAGTAAAAAGAACACAGTTCTCTAAGCTTGCGGATAAGCCATAATCTTTCTTTTATTGCTATAAAGTTTTCTTTTAAATTCTTAACTTCTTTACCTGATTATATGTAATAAATGTGATAAATGTATATATTTATATTTATTTCTAAAAATTATAGGTATGTGTGTGTGTGTGCATTTCCTCAACCTTCTAGTTATCTAAAATATTTTTAATGATATGTATTTTGGACTTTTAAATATTCAATAATTTTACTTTCATCCTCTCAAAACTACATAAACAGGTACTTAATTATCATTGTATACACATTATTATTTTATTATTTTAAATCACATACTACTTTAAAAATCCTGTTCTGGTTTAAATTTATATATGGATATTCTGAAGTTGAACTTGATTTTCAAAGTAACTGTGAACCTGTTGAAGAATGTTTCTCATAAATTTATTTTGACCAGGTGAGAAAAATGCAGTTTATTTTAATGCTGTGTTCCAATGTTTACTAAGTTTCAGATTGCTATAAGAGTAAGTACCAAAAGTCATGGTGGCACATGCCTGCAATCCCAGGACAAAGGTGTCTGAGGCAGGAGAATCACTGTGAGTTTGAGACCAGCCTGGGCTACAAAGTGAGTTCAAGGCCAACCTGAACTGCATAGTGAGACCCTGTCTCAAAAAATAGGGCCAGGGATTTAACTCAGTGGCTTAAGCACCTGCGTGGCAGGCAGCAAGGTCGTGAGTTTGATCCCTGCTACAAAAAAAAAAAAAAAAAAGTACCAAAAGTAACTAAGACATAGCTTAAAACCTCTATCACAGATAAACAGTATCTAATAGGTAATTACATTGTAATTTATGAGCACTTGTTGTTTAGCCATGCTCCTGGGGAGAGGCAACTATAACATGTGTCATTACACTGTTACATTTTCAGTTATATATTATTCCCTTTGCCACTGAAATTATTTGAATTTTTCTTTTTATTTTATTGTCTAAGCAGTTTCTTGTTACTGCTGTGGTTTGCTTCTTTGTGTTTTTTTGTGGTACTGAGGATTGAACACAAGGTTTTTACACTGAACTGTACCTCCAACTCTCTTTCTATGTTTTATTTTGAGACAGGGTCTCAATCATTTGATAAGTTGCTCCAAGTGGGCTAGTACATGATCTTTGTGCCTCAGCCTCTCAGAGTGTTGTTAGAAGTAGCTTTTAAGATTGTTTATTGCTCAAATTTTAGTTTGTAATTTACTACATTATGGCAAAAACGTTTCATTATATGATAGGTACTGTTTGTTTGACTTCTAGTTCTATGTATTCCCTTTGGTCTCTTTCCTCCTGTATACAATGCTTTTCCATAGACTAAATGGGTGAAAATAATCCACATGGATAGGTATTTGCACTGCATGTTGAGTCCATACTGCTTAACATTCTTCAAAACCCAGATACCTTCATATTTTATAGAATTATAGAATTATAATAATGTCTTTGGATCAAAAACTTAGGAGTCATTAATTTATGGTTAACACACAAAAATATTTCGAATAGGAAATTGTTTGAAACCAGGACTTCTTTTTTTACATTATGTGTTTTCAGTTATATATATTTCAGTTTAGCTTGAAGTCAGTGTTCCAAATTTATCTTCACAATGCTATCTATGTGACACCATTTATGATAGTAAAATGTAAAAAATATCATGTAGTCTCTGGCAAACATAGATTGAAAGAAAAAGAAGGAAGTTAGAGCAGAACAGTGGTTTCTTTGCTCTTTTACTCAACTCAACAGAACCAAGCAACTGTTGAAACTTGTTACTGCCTTGTCTCTTAACTGACTTTAGGTGAGCCCTTCCAAATAGGTGTTCATTCACTGAAAAATAGTCACAGGTTCTGCAGTTTAAGATATCACAGGAGTAAGTTTACCACCTGAGGCATTCTGCTTTTATGAAAAGATGTTCCTGGAACTTCAAAACAAAGCTATGAGTGATGGTAAAAAAGCAAGTTATCACTGTAGTTGTTCAGATACCTTCTTTCTTATTGATAATCTTTTACCTATACTGAGTAGAAAAAGGAAAATGGGAACGTGAATCGAATCTGTCAGCATTAACTGGACAGAGCTCAGTGTGATATATTTTCACCACAGATTACAAACTTATTAAAATCGATGAAATTTTTCCTCTATAGTTTTTCCATTTTCATCTTTTTCCTGTCTAATGTGAATTATTATCACTTCCCCTCGATCCTGTCAGAACCCAATGACTTATCAAGACATTTTCTTGCATTTTTGTACCTGAAAATTATCTAATCCAAAAATGTTCCCTTTTTAAAGCTCATGGTTAGCCGGGCGTGGTGGCGCACGCCTTTAATCCCAGCACTCGGGAGGCTGAGGTAGGCGGAGCGTTGTGAGTTCCAGGCCGGCTTGGGCTAAAACGCCAGCGCAAGGCCGGCCTGAGCTACATAGTGCGACCCTGCCTCAAAAAAAAAAAAAAAACCAGGGCTGGGGAGTTTGGCTCAGCAGCTTAAGCGCCTGCCCTGGCAAGCGCAAGGTTGTGAGTTCAATCCCCAGTGCTGCAAAAAAAAAAAAAAAAAAAAAAAAAAGCTCATGGTTGTCTTTCACAGAAGAGATACAAAATTTTTATGTAACTTATGTACTAATTGTAACTTTTGCTGTAACTGAACATTTAATTCTTGTAAGTTTTGGGTGTTATGGAGTCTCTTGACTCAATTTAACAAATATTTACTGAATTTTTTTCTGAATTCATTTTCAATTCTTGGGGTAACCATGAACATCCAAGTCACAAAATAAAGCTGACTGTAATCAAAAGAATTGGTACTCTTGATTTTCTTGAATCTTAGCATGACACATATTCCATAGACACTGTTCACTCAGTAAAAAATATCACCATATTATATTCTTATTATATTATATTCTCTCATTCATATCAGTAGAAAATTTTCAAGGAATGTGTGTTATTATCTGACAAAAACTGAAAATAAACATAATAATTGGGCATGCTAATGTGCCAGCCATTATTCTAAGCCTGTACTTATACTAAATGATTTAAACTCCACAGCATATATGTGATCTGGATATTACTGGAGTTCTCCAATTTAATGCAAAACGAAGCAACAAGTACGGAGTATTTTACTGCCAAGCTTGCCCAATAAGACAAGAAGTCCTCATCAAACCTAAGTGACCTGCCCTCGGAGTTTGGGTTATTCATCACTACAGATTCTGTAACTTTGCCAAATCTCCACGCTACGAATTATGATCATTTTCATTAATATAGCTACTTTAATTATCTTTCAGTAGCAAACTGAAATTCAACAGTCTCTCTTGTCTAACTGAAACAATGGTTTATATTTAATATCAATTTAAATTCTTCAAATTCCACTGTATAATTCTCAGAGGGCAGTATTTCTCCCTGTTTTTTCATCAACTTATTCTCATAGTCATTGATTTAAAATATCTATTGTTAATACTAAACTGATCATTCTTCATATTAAATTAGAGAATTTACATCAGTTAAAAATAATTCAATTTTACTGTCAAGTGAAATATATAAAATATTGAGAATAGATATTAAATACCTAATGACGAATGTGTTGAATGTATTGATTCTTATTCTGCATACATTACTTGAAAACTGTGAACAAAGTTTTACTGTTATAAACTTATTTTCTCTCTATCTTTCTCCTTTCATTCAATGACACCCATATAATAGATGTACAACTTCTCTACAAACAAAATTAGTCTCACTTAGAACATTAACCATCTTTTAAGATAATGAAATAGATTCTAGTTATACCCATTTTGAGGAAATTTGGGAAGAAAATGAAACAAATGTATTACTAATTTTATTTTATCTTTTATCAAGCCAGCAATCCAGCCTCACGCAAGCTAGAAAACTGGGCTACCACTGAACCACATCCCCCAGACTCTGTTACTAAGTTTCATGCCGAGTGCTAGCCTAGTTAAAGATCATTTCTTAAAACTACATTGAAGGTATTACTTAAACAAATAAAAATGTATCAAGTTTGTATGTTTAGTTCAATAGTTTTGAAAAATGTACTTGCTCATGTAAGCACCACTCGGAAACATAAAATATTCTCCAGAAATACTCCTGTGCTACTTTTGCATCAAGCTCAAGCAAATGCTCAGACCTGCTGATATGCCTTCTGTCACTATAGCTTAGATGCGCTTCTTCTAAATAAATAGAATCATACCATATGTAGTCTTCCGTGGCCAACATTCTTCTATCAGCATATTGTTTTGAAGATTCAACTACATGGTTTAGTGTATCAGTAGTCCTTTCTCTTGAGTAAATACCAAGGAGTAAAACTACTGGGATTATATGCTAAGTATATTTTTTAACTGTTCAAGACATTAGAGTTTTCTCCAATTCACATTCCCCAATTCACATTTGTTATATTCCAAAACAATATATACTATATAAGAATTACTGTATAAGTTTCTGGATGTGCCAGGACTAGATATTATAATTACTTAGAATTTTAGGCTTGCTAATAAAAGGGTAGTGATATCTCACTGCAGTTTATTTTCAAAGGGCAAAATATAACTTATTTAACAGTTTGCTTTTTGTTTTATAAATTATAGGTATTTAGACAAAATAATATGAGTATCTTAATGTCATCTTCATCCCTATCCTATCAATATTTGAGCATGAGCCTAAATTAAGGAATAGTAGGGTCAGCAATAGGGAAACAATTACTTCTAGTTACTTAAGAAATTCTAGAGAAAAATTCATAGAAATATACATTATGTTCACATGAAATAAATTATTTTTTTGTGTACTGACTTCATAGAATCTGACTTTTGAATTTCTATTTCAGTTCCTAATCACCCTATTTCCAAATTCTTGAACCTCTGAATTTTTATAGAGATGCCCATCTATCTCTCTTGGTTACAAACTTACAGAAATAAATCCTTACCTCATCGAGTAATTTCAATACACTGATCTTTACTTATTTCTTTTCTCACATCTTTATAATTCAACATAATAATCTGCATTATTTTGCTTTTGCCCAAATAATTTATTTTAAAATTTCTTATAATACAAGTCTGCTAGCAAAATGCTCAGTTTTTGTTTATATGAGAAAAAAAACTCTTGATGTATTTCATCTTCAATTAAGAACAACCTCATTCCATATATATATATATATATATATATATATATATAAAATTCCACATTGATAGAGCTTTTTTCTTGCAATACTTCTATAATTTCACTTCATTTTACTTGCCTGCATGTTTTCTGATGAGGAGGCTGCTGTATTTATCATCCTTACTCCTCTAAAGTTAAGACTTTTTCTCTGTCTCCCAACATCTCCCTAAAACTCTCAAAATACTTTATTTAATTTTGTACTGTCTGAGAATAAAATACCTAGGTAGTACTTCATATTTTTATTCTGGTAGTGTTCTCTATACTTCTTGGATCTGTAATTATAAGAAGTCATTACTTCTTCAAATACTTTGTTATTTTTTGTCTTCCAATCTTTCTGTTATTCCATTTGCCCAAATGCTGTACAATCTCTGTCCAGTCTTGGATGTTCTTGTGCTTCTGCTTCAGTACTTTTTTTCTGTTTACATCTGAGTGTATGTTATGGCTTGTATCTAGATGTCCCCCCAAAGCATCATGCAGTCATAGGTGGGGCTTTTTTGGTGGTAGCTGGGTCTAGAATGTATAATGCTGGAATTGATTCATGGTGAAATACTAGGATTAATGGTGCCCCACCCTGGTGTAGGTGCTACCCATCCTAAGGACAGGTAGCCCAGACAGTATATAAGGGACAGAAAGAGCGCTGCTGTGTCACTACTTGTTCACTTTCCTATTTGCATGATAATCGAGGCAAGAGTCAAATTATTTCATCTTTATCTGACAGAAGCATTTTTATTTACAATGAGATATATTAATGTATCTTTCAAACGACACAAATTTCATTCTAATGAGTATGAGTTGTGGTAAATGTATATCATACTATAATGTGGAGAGTATTTTGACTTCATTAAATTCTACTTTGCTCATTTGTAGACAATGCACTCTTCACACTTGCCAGCACTGAGAACTGCTGATGTTTCTCAATTCCAGTTATTTTTTTTTTCTTTTTTACTTTTCAAAAATTTTTAGTTAATGGAATCACACACTTGTAGTTGTCTGTTTGTGTGTGTCTTTGTAGTCTAGTATGTGTGTTCATTTTGTTATAAATATTTCTTAGTATATATATACCAACAGTTTTATCACTGACTAGTCACTTACACTTGATTGTTTCCAATTGTTGAATGTTACAAATAAAACTGATGTGCGCATTTGGGCATAGACACATTATCTGTTTTATATATTATGGAGTTGGATTGGTAGGGCATATGCTAAATATTTGGTTAATTTCATATGAAGCTACCAAACTATTTTCCAAAGTGCCTGTATTCATTCTCTATCTTCAGCAGCAAGTACTAAGGATTGCAGTTGCTCCACAGTCTAATCAGAGCTTAGTAATTTCCATCTTGTGATGTAATCATTTCAACAGCTATGTGTTATTTTAGGTTACATTTGCATTTTCTTAGTGCTATGAGGTATATGTTTATATGTATGTTTGCCACAGAATTAACTTCTTTGGTGAAATATCAGGTCAAGTTTTCACACATTCATTACTGGGTAGTTTGTCATCTCATTATCAAATAATGAGTTCTTTGGATATTCCAGATAAAGTTCATTATAAAATAGGTTTATTACAAATACATTCTTCAAGTTTGAGGTGCTTTTCTTCTTAAGACTATCCTTTGGGGCTGAGGATATATGTCAGTGGCACAGCGCCTGCCTTGCAAGTGCAAGGTCCTGAATTTGAGTCAAGAAAAAGAAAAAGAAAGAAAAAGAAAAAAACACTTTTTGAAGAACAATTTTTTTCCATTTCATTTACTCATTTGTGTTCTGAGAAGTATTTACTTATTCAACATCACTGTTTCTTTTGTGTATTTTCTTAAAATATTTTTGCAATTATATATATTATACATTAACACTATAATCAACTTTTAAGCTTTGCAAAAGTAAATGTAAAACTTTAATGTTCAGTTTTTTGGGTTGGTTTATTTTTGTAACTGCATGTACATAATCTATAGTTCTGTTATCACTGGGAAAGATTGCCCTATCCTCATTGAATTACCATGTCAAATATTTTTAAAATTAATGAACGACAATGGTCTATCTAAAGTGTTAATACTACAAGGCCCTAGATGATGATAGTATATGAATAATTAAATAAATGAATAAATACCATAAGTTACAAAAGAGAAAAGCTGGGAATATTTTCAATAAGTTATACGGAGTATAAATAGGGTATGATGATCTTAGAAAGCATAAAGAGATTTGTTTAAAATAATAAAAATTCTTGGAACAATCAATAATTTCTCAAAATCATTGTAATCTATATAAAAAGAGAAGTGAAAAAAAGGAATCATCTGAAATGCTCAATTAAGAGAAGATAAGAAAAAGTTCAAAGAACTAAGACAAAAACAAAAAAGTTATTAAAAGAATACATATTAATGCAGTGATACAAACAACCATTTTAAATATGAAATACTTAAATTTAGCAAATAAGGATGACTTTTAAGAGTGGAGAAAAAAGGAACACCTGATTCTATGCTGTCAAAAAGAAATGCACTTTATATAATAAAACATCAGATAGGTTAAAACAAAAAGGTTAGGAAAGATATATCATCCTAACACAAATCAACAGAAAGCTGGATTACCCATATTAATTTTACATTTAAAAATTTAGAAAAAAGGAAAATTGTCAAGGAAAAAGAGAGATGTTACATAGTATAAAACAAATAGTAGGAGACATTGCAGTCTTAAACATGTAAACTTAAAAAGAGTATCAAAATAAATGGGTTAAAATTTGATAGAAATACATGAAGAAACAACTAAATATGTTATTATATTTGAAAAGATTAATTACTTTCAATAATTGACATATTTAGCATGTAGAAATCACTAAGGATATTGATTAGCCAACTAGCACTATGTATCAACTTACCTAATTTACATGTGTCAAATATTGCATCAGATAATACAGAAATATAGTCAGAGTACATAGTATTTTGAAGTTCACATGGCAGATTAACCAGTATAGAACGCATTCTAAGAAAAAAATACACCACCATAAATATAAAAGAATACAAATTACAAAACGCTATGTTTCAGACAATAAGGAATTAACCAGAAATGTATAACAGAAACAGAGCTGGAAAAAATGTAATTGTTTTGCAATTAAACAACACCTGTATAAATGATACGTGAGTAAATAAAAGTCTCAGTAAGTTTTATATTTTCAACTAAATGTAAACAAAAATATAACTTCTCTAGTTCCATAATGTAAAAGAAACAACTCTTTAAAGAAATTTGCAGTGTTAAATACACGTATTATAAAAGAAACATCTAAATTCAGTAATCTAACCTTTTTTTTGAGAAAAATAATCAACTAAGTTTAAATCTAGAAAAAAGTGATATAGTACAAATTATAGTATAAATCAAAGAAATTGAAAAGTGTAAAACTGTAAGATCATCTTTTAAAAGGTCTACTATAAGCTTCTACAAATGAGGCAAATGAAATTTTAAAAACAGAGAAACACAAAATACCAATATTAGAAATAAAATGGAGGCCATCACTACTATTGTCATCAGTACTAAAACAAAAATAAAACAATGCTTTGATCAATAATCCATCTATTAAGTTTATAATTTGGTTAAAATGTACTTTTTTGGAGAAAAACTATCAAAAATCAAACAAGAGATAATTTTATAGCACAAAGCATATTAAAGAAATTAAATAAATAATTATTACTTCTGAAAGAGAAAGCACCCACACAATTTAACTGAAAAATTCTACTGCATTCTTAACAATTTTCCTACAGAAGTTATAAACAAGAGAAATACCTACTTCATGATTTCAGCATTACTCCAATACCAAACCAAGTAATAAAATTCCAAGAAAGGGAGAAGTGTGAATCAGTACTGCTCATAAACATAAGTAAGGAGGCCCTCAACATTTTTTTCTACACTGACTCAACAAATTAGAATACAAAAAAAAGTCACCAACAAGTGATATATTTATACCATTCAGATTTATACCAGGTATGCATGAGGGTATTTGAAAAACCAGCCAATGAAATACACCTGAAGAGTCTAAATAAAGACTAGCACACGAATATGTCAACTGATACAAAATATGTTTATCAAAATTCATTGCAACTCTTGAGGAAAATTAGTATAAGTGAAACACGGGATAGTTCCTTTGATTTGATAAAGAATGCCTACCAAATGTCCATAGCTAACTACCATATTTAATGATGACCCACAAGCTTTCTCCTAAGAGACTGGGATGCAATCAAGAGGATCATGTCTTACCACAGTTGGAAGTCTGAGCTGGAACAAGATAGAAAAGAAGGAACAAACGTCTGTCATACATACATGAAATAGTGTCTATATAGAAAACCACATGCCAGCTACAAAAATAATTTATGGAAATAGTAAGTTCCCAAGAGGCGAATTTCACATATAAAAGTTGATACAACATCAATGGACCTTTAGAAAATAAAAAGAAAAAACTACAATTTTCAATAACACAAAATAATCACAAAAGCAAACACACACACATATACCACACATACACGTGCACGTGGACTCTAGGCACAAAACTAAAACTATGATAAAACATTATACTTAATACTGTATTCTGTTTTCATGGGTCCGAAGACTAAGTACTGTTGAGAAGTCAATTATCCCAAAGTTAATTTATGAGTTCAACACAATCCCAGCCAAAATGTTAGTAAGCTATGATGACATTCCAAACTCCAAAAAGTAACATGTAGAGTGACATATACAAAATGGAGGAATAGGAAGATTTAGAATTGACTACCTGGAAAAGATTAATGGAAAATTATCTACAAATATTTTCTCAAAAGCAAATAACCGAAACACTTGCCTGCTACATAGAACTGAACGAAATATGAACACAGAAGGTAAGAATAATTTTACTCCAACCATACTGTCCCTATATTTCTCGTTGTAAGCACAATGACAGATGCAGAGTGTTTCCCTGTGTTCATGATGTTTTCAGGGGAAAAAGGAGAGCTATAGACAGTCATTTATCTTCACTGGCATCTCAAAGTGCTCTCCAGGAAGCCCCCTTCTGATTTTATCTTAGAGGAAACAACAGAAGAAATAGTATAGCCATATTTCCTCAAATCAAGTGGAAACAAAGAAAAGAGGCAAAATTCACACTGACTAGCATGTAGATCCTGGCGGTATCTCAAGATTTCTTCCAGCTATGGTGCCAAACGAGTTACCACCCAACTTCATAGCCTACATACAAAGCTGAGTTGGTTACCTTCAGAAACACAGTGGGAAAATCAACCCAGTTTGATTCTCAAGGCAGCCAATACCCACACTCAGCCTGAATCTGTCACAAATGTCCTTCGCAAGTAAACTGACTCTCACCTCTCCACATTACAGAGAAGCAAAGAGGCATGTCTTAGTTACTTTTCGCTCATTGCTGAGACAAAATACCTGACTCCCAAAATTAGGGAAGGAAAGGTTTATTCTTACAGTTTCTCGGGAGTTTCAGTCCACACTTAGTAGGCTGCAAGGCAGCCTGGCGTGGCGGGGCTGCCATTCATGCCCGCCACAAGCAGCAACTCCGCTGGCGAGAGAGAAGGTGGAAGCGCAAGAAAAAGACCTGCCTCATTTACACTGTATGTCGGCTCCACCCCTGGGCGGGTACAGCACTCACATTGCCAATCCCGGCGCTAGACAACAAACCGAACACAAGCAAGCGCAGGACTTAGCTCCATCAAAAGTATATGAGGACTTGGTGGGACATAGCATACCCAATACAAGGCTGAAGCAACTTTACTCCATTGGTAAAACAGCCATTCAACTCTGCGAAAACCCAGCCTCATGGGTTCATCATGACAAGGAAGCAACACTCAATTAAGCAATTCCAAAAATCATCATCCTTTTCCCAAATGTAGTCCCTGGACTCCATTTAACTTCAAAGTCCAGACTAACCCCTGCCTAAATGCAAATCTCAAATAGTAGAGGTGACCAACCAGAGACTATTTGATAATGGTGCCCCACCAGTAATCTCATCAGACAATGAAGCCCAACCAGCAGCTCACCTGACATCACAACAAAGCAATAGCCTAGCCAACTAGAGAATGCCCCAAAAGTTCTACAAGTCCTTGGTTTACCACCAGGTGACTCTCCAAGAATCAGAGGCTAGCCTATAATTGTGAAAGTTTATTTCTGCCACGGAACACTTGTAAAGATCAAAACAGAGGGCAGCCTCCTCAAATGTACAAACAACAGAATAAGAATATAAGAATTATGAAGAATCATAGAATCATAATACCACCAGAAAATTAAATTTTTTTAAAAAAATGAATATATATGAAATGACAGACAAAAAACTCAAAATAATACTCATGAAAACATTCAGTGAGCTGCATGGGAAGAAAATTAATGAAATCGGGAAAACAAACACAGAACAAAAGCTGAAAAAGCAATAGAAACAATTGAAAAAACTAGACACAAATTCTAAAGATAAAGAATGTCTTCAACAAAAATTCAATAGAAATTTCCAAAAGCAGACTTGGTTACAAAAAAGAAAGGATCAGTGACCTGAGATACAAAATAATAATCCAGGCAGGGAAGAAAAATCTAAAAACATTAAGAAACTCTCCTGATACTATGATATACTGTGAAAATACTAAACCTTCACAGGATACCAGATACAGAAGGGAAAATATAAAATGGAAAGAAAGCGTATTCAAGAAATAATGCCAGCCCTAGGCTTTTAGCTCAATAAGCAAGTGATTATATAGTATGCACAAGGCTCTCAGTTCAATCACAATCTGCAGCACTGCAAAAAGATATTAATTATTGTTTAATAAAAATGATAGAAAATTTTACCAATCTTGTAATAGATACCAACCCACAGGGATAGAAAACAATCTCCAATCAAATTTTACATGAAAAGTATTGCATCAAAACAAGAAAGGATCAATAAACTTAAAAATCATTAGAAATAATCCAGTGTGAGCAGTATGACATCATCAAATTATAATAAAATCAAAGGTAAACAGCATGGCAATGAACGTCTGTAATCTGAACACTAAAAAACTAAATTAGGATGACCATAATAATTTCTAGTCCCTCCTGGCCAAACTGTCAACTTAGTGAGAACTTGTCATGATTAAATATAAATAAATAAATAAATAGCTAATTGACAGTTTGGGTATGTAGCTCAATGCAGAATTTTAGGTTCATGAAATGTTTTGCAAGAATTTGAGAAGACACGCCTTTAATCCCAGCACTAGGGAGGCTGAGGTAGGAGGAGCGTTGTGAGTTCGAGGCCGGCTTGGGCTACAACGCAAGCGCAAGGCCGGCCTGAGCTACACAGTGCGACCCTGCCTCAAAAAACCAGGGCCGGGAGTTTGGCTCAGTGACTTAAGCGCCTGTCTGTCAGGCGCGAGATTGTGAGTTCAATCCCCGGTGCCGCAAAAAAAAAAAAAAAAAAAAAAAAAAAAAAAGAATTTGAGAAGACCATGTATTCTATTGCTGTTTGATGAAATGTCTTACATGTATATTGTCCATTTGGTCTAAAGTGTTGCTCAAGCCTATGGTTTCTACTAAATTTCTCTCAGACATATATCCAAGTTTGAAAGTGAAGTATTGTACTCCACTACTATTACTGTACTACAATATATCTCTCTTCAGAAATTTTTTTTCTTTAATTAGGTGCTCAGATATTGGATTATACTCACTTGCAATTTTTATTTCACTTGATTTAATCCCTTTATCATTATATAATTTTTTTTTTTTTGCAGTTTTTAACCTAATGTCCAGAATGCCTGATACGATTATGGTTGTCCCCCTTTCATTCGGTTTGCATTTGTATGGAATATATTTTCCCATTCCTTTAAGTTTCTGTGCATTCTTAAAATTGAAGTGAACCTCTGGTAAGTAAAGTTTTGAAAATCTAGTTACTCTGTGTCTTTTTTAAAAATTAAGTGTATCGGTACATTTTAGCTATACATATGATCCCATTTATTATAGGGAATTTGTACCTGTACATGATATAACTTTATTCTTTTTATTTCCCACTTTCCTACTGTTAGTGTTTGTGTCTGGATGTCCCCGCCCCAGCCAAAACCTCATGTGGTTGTAGGGAGCATGCTTTTCAGAGGTGGCTGAATCTAGAGTTTAAAATTAATTTATGGTCTACTCTTGGGACTAAGGGTGTGAGTTCTACACCCACCCTCGGGCGGGTAACATGCATACACTATAAGGAATTGAAAGAGGCTTGCCCTCTCTCTCTTTTTCTCTCTCTCTCTTCCCCACTCCCCCTCTCCCTTTCCCTTCCTCCCTCTCTCCCTCTCTTGATTCTGTAGTTTTCCACTGCCATGAACTATTGCCCCTCTGTCATGTAACACCCTGAACAGCCATGTAACAGCCAGCCATTTATGGACTGCAATCACTATAAAATGTGAGCAAAATAAACCTTCCCCCTTTTAACGTTGGGTGTCCAGTATATTTTTTTAGCAATGAGAGGAAAGTAACTAAATCTCGTACTCTTCCTTCAAACCCTCATCCCCTCCTTATTTATAAAACCTTTGTTTCCATCTGTATCTTTTTATTGTAGAATTTGATCCATTTATGTTCAAGGCAATTATTGGTGAGTAGAAACTACTGTCATAGTGTTCGTTTTCTATATATATATTGTTATGCTTGATACATTGTCTTAATTTGAGAAGTTTAGAAGTTTAGCTAAAAGACACAGCAGAGAGCCAGGATCCTTACATTGTAAGTATTCTCATCCTGTGCAAGAGGCTAGCACAGAGATTTTGTGAGTGCTATATTTGCCTTGGGAGTGGGGTGTGTGTGTGTGGCCTGCATACAATATAAGGGAGGAAAACAGACTTGCTCTGCCCCCCTTTTTGCTTTGTCCCCTTTCTTGCTCCTGCTGCTTTTATTTAACTGCTGCCTTGAAGTGTTACCCCTCAACCATGCCATCCTGCCTTGGAGTCATCTGATTATAGACTAAAACCTCCACCAACAGTGAGCTCAATAACACTGTCCTTCCTTAATTTTGGGTGTCAGGTATTTTGTTTCAGCAACAAGAGAAAAGTAACCAAGACATATGCCCTTAAAATTCTTTCTTCTCTCTTGCTATTATTTTCTCTGTGGTTTTAGTAATTTCTGTACTGGTATGTTTTGTTTTCCTCTCATTTTTGTTTTATAGTTCTTGTACAATGTTGGTAGGATTCGGACTTAGTGATTACCATAAGATTTACATGGAACATTTGTATTTACAGCATCTTGTTTCAAGATTATAACAACCTGACTTTGATTACCTTAAAAACTCTATACATTTTATCTCCCTCTTATGTTTTGATATCAAAACTTGTATTATATTGCAATATAATTTCCTTAAAATATATTTTAGCTGTAGTTGTTGATCATTTTTATTTTAACCCTTTTATTAGGGATAAAATTGGTTTACACACCATCATTATAGTTCTAGAGTATTTGGAATAGGGTTTTGTTTTATTTGCATCATTGAATATTATGATTTTATGCATTTTATATTATTAAATCCTAACCCTAAAATGATTTTTGACAGAGGTGCCAAAAATAGCCAATGGGAAAAGGACAGCCTATTTGACAAATTGTGTTAGAAAACAGGGTATCTATGGGAAATAAAATAAAACTGGACTCATCTCACAAGAAATACAAAAACAAAATTCAAAATGAATTAAAGATTTTGGTAGAAGACCTGAAACTAAACAAACAAAAAACTGTTAGACAAAAGCATAAAGGAAAAACTACACAGCATTATTTTGGGCAATTACTTTTATTTTGCTTTTTATCCCACAGAACCAGCAACAAAAACTAAAAAACTGACAAATGAGATCACATCAAACTAAACAGTTTCTGCCTATCAATCAGTTAGCAAGGTACAGACATAAACTGTATTGGGAGAAAATATTTTCAGACTATGCATTAAATAAGTTGCTCAAATAACTCAACAGTACAAACACAAAATAAAAACCCAATTAAAAATTTCACAGGAACTGAATAGATATATCTAACAGAAACTATGCAAATGGACATCAGATATATTATATAAAAAATGTTTAATATTGCTAATCATCTGAGAAATACAAATGAAAACCACAATGAGACAGTTCCTCATCTGTTAGAATGGTTACTATCAAAAGATGAAATATACATGCTGTGGGGATGGAGTAAAGAGAATTCTAGTACAATGTTGGTGCGAATATAAATCAATATAGTTGTTGTAAAAAATATAATGGAGGTTTCTCAAAAATGTAAAAATAGAAATACTACCTGATCCAGCAATCCTACTTTCAATTATTTAAACAAAATTATCTGAAATCAGTTTAAAGAAATCCCTACATTCCCATGTTGTCTGTTAGCACTATTCCCATTACTCCAGAATCAACCCAAGAATGGATGGATAAAAATGCCATATATTAAACAATGGAATACTATTTTACTTTCAAAAGAAAGAAAATTCTGTCACTTGCAAAAACATAGGCAACACTTGACAGCACTAATTCTAAGAGATGTACCTTGTCTTGGTTACTTTTCTCTTGTTGCTGCGATAAAACACCTGACACTCAAAATTAGGGAAGGAACGGTTTATTTAGCTTATAGTTTTTGGAGGTTTCAGTTCATAATCAGCTGGCTGCACGGCAAAGTGGCATTGCACTTGGGCAACCCTTCAAGGCAGCAGCAAGAGCAAAAGAGGGGAAAACAAACCTCAACTCCTCCCTTATACTGTATGCAGGCCACCCCCGTTCCAATCAAGGCAGGTGTGGCACTCACAAAATCTCTTTGCCCTGGTTTTCATAGGATGAGGGTATTTACAAAGTAAGAACCCTGGCTCCCTGCTGAGTCTCTGGGTTAAACTTCTAAATGTCTCAAATTGACACAACATACCTCAGGCCACAACTAATTTCCAGAAATACACCACAGAACTGTGCTGTACAGTACAGTATCCAGTAACTAGATATGGTTATGATCATTTAAATTAATTGAAATAAATGAAAATTTTGTCCCTTAGCTGGACTAGCTGCTCAATATTCACATGGGGTTAGTGCCCACAAAATTGTTAAGTGCATATTTTGGAACATGCTCGTAATTTTAGAATGACACGTTTTAAGGGTCAGCACTATATAAATTCTCTAAATTAATCCAAACAAACTTTTGCTATTCTTTCAAATCTTATTGTAAAAATTTAAATAATTTTGTTAAAGTACTTATGTTTTTCTAACAAAGCTCTTGTTTCAAAGGAACTTTTATAATATAGTAGTTATATTAGGACTTTTTAATAACAACTATGAGTCTATTAAATAAGATATTGCATTCTGAGAAACAGTAATATTGGAACTATATTTGAAATTTTACATTTCACAGTAATTCTGGAGGAATGGTTTAATAATTTTATTATTATTATTATTATTATTTATTTAAGAAAAACTGGACACAGAAGACAGAAACAAAAAACAAAAAAGACAGAGAAATGACAACAACAAATCTGATATGATAACATTGTAGGTTTACACAATGAGATGTTTGAAATTTGGCAGTAGTTACAATATTGCATATTGTTACCTTCATAGGGGTTGTTCAGATTGACAGATATAGACATGCAAAATTTATCAAATCATGAGTATTAGCTTTTCTTTTTCAATAGCTAATGCATTCAGTAATATAGTCATTTTAACTGTCCTATGTATACCTATTTATAAATTTATGTCTTGTTCCTTTTCCCTTCCTTCCTTCCTCCTTTCCCCTTAGAATACCTGTTGTCATCATTAATTAAAATAACTGCCTTTATCATCAGGCCTAATATAATCAAGCGAGATAGTTCAGAATGAAACCAATAAACAATAAAAGAATGGTCATAAAGAAGAGAAACAAAAAACTAAAGGGATCAACAAACAACAACAACATATCTGATACTGTAACATTATAGGTTTACGAAATGAGATGATTGGAATTTTACAGTAGATATGACATTGCATATCGTTACCTTCAAGGGGGTTGTTCAGATTGACAGATAAAGACATGTAAGATTGATCTAATCATATGAGTATCAACTGTTCTCTCTCACCAGTTAATGCATTTAGTAATATAGTCTTTCAAACTATCTTATGTATACTGTCATATAAATCTATGCCTTTTTCCTTTTCCCTTCTTTCCTTCCTCGGTTCCCCTTGTAATACCTCTTATTGTCTTCAAAATAATCGCCCTTATCAATTGGCCTAATATAGTCAAATGAAATAGTACTGAATAAACCCAATAACAAATAAAATAATAGAAGCAATACATAGTAATGCAACGTTGATTTCTATAATGCCTCATATTTTCATCTAGGCAGTTGCCTGTATCATCTGTTGTAATACAATCAAACAAAGATAGGTTAAAATCCCTCAAAACGGAACAGTGAAAGCAATACCTGGTTTTGAAACAAGGTGATTGAATATCATTAAAGGCTACCCTAATAAATTTTGTTATCTTTGAAATAGCTGTCTTTGTCATCATATATAATAAAAAATATGGAACGCTTCACAAATTTGTGTGTTATCCTTGTGCAAGGGCCATGCTAATCTTCTCTTAATTAAAATAACTGTCTTTATCATCAGGTCTAATATAATCAAGCAAGATTTAATTTTAGCATATGTGCTGCTGAAGCAAGCACAATTTTATTATTTTAATAAACAGTGTGTATCAGCTTTCATGTTAGGTTTACCAAAATGAATATAGAGATAGACCTTGTATTAATTGGAGTTTTTTTTTTTTTTGTTTGTCAATTTTTCTTTTTTAGTAATGGGGATTGAACCTAGGGTCAGCCCCTACTGAAAACCCTACTGAGAACACGCTGAGCTACACTCCCAGGTCAAATATTTTCTTTATTTTCTTTTAATAAATAGAATTTGATGCTGAAGAGTAAGTTAACTTTTTCTCTTCCCTTCTATGGTCATAGCCCATCCTTTACCCTTAGTGGTATTTCTCATATTTGGCATCATCTACAAGGGTTTGTGGCATTTTTGGATTTTTTCAATGTCCATTGCTTCTCCCTAATGAACTAAAGAAGAACAGACTGTTATTCTTTGTTTTCCCATAAAATCTAGTGTAATGCTTTGAAAAAAGTAATCAAAAACTTTGCTGAAACAATAGTCTAGCATTAATTTGAAAGAAAAACTGTAAAAATTTATGGCGAATATCCTACAAACATAAGGGCTTTAAAAAGATTTAATGATGAATTTGCTTGTTTGTTTTCATCCTCTTTAGTTTATATTGATAATGTGGAATTTGTTTTCCCATAGTACCCTGTATCATGTTTGGCAAGTCAAGACCGTATGGCTTTCACAGTAAGTCATGTCTTCCAACTTAATTTTTTTCACTAATAACATGAAATAACGTGATGTTTAACATGAAATTGCTAACACATTTTCATATTTTATAGAAAACATGCAGGGAAGAACAGTGATGTTTGTTGGTACTTCTCACAGTCATTGTCACTAAGTACTATAACTATAGTACAATACTGAATTTATCTGAAGTCAGTAAGAAGTTAGTATTTCAACAAAATAGTGTACTTGTGATTTTTTAAACTAGTCAATGGTAGAAAGAGGAATGGCTTTTTATACTACAACTAAGAAAAAAAATATCAACTGAGAAGGTATTACAAGAGATGATAAACTTCTTTGTATATACAAGTTTCTGAATCTGTACATTCATTAGATGAGAAACATTAAGAATCATTTCAGTGTTGAGACATATTTTTACTATTTTTAACTGAGTTTGAGATTACCACAAGCTACCCCAATGCCATTCACCAAGGCCAGTTGGAAAGATGACATATCTCTTCTCATTCTCAATGAACCTCTTCTCATTCTCAATGGAAGTAATTTGTTTTCTCCACACTAGTAATTAAGTTACCTTTATATATTTCAGAGCAGAAAACAGCAAGGAATCCAGTACTTGATACCAAATACCAGGAATGGGGCTGAGGATAGGGATGAAAAAACACTTCACACAACTGTGATTTTACAGTTTCTTAATATGTTATATAAATTCCACTGGAAGACTTCAAATTCTATTCTGAGTCGTTTGTCGAAAAACATTTCAACAAAAGTGATATATGAGGGATAAATATAAACATTCGTTCATACTATATATGCACTAACATTATACAGAATAGAATACCCATTTAGGAACTGAAAGAAACTTCAAGTCAATAATTAGTTTACACATTGTTAATAAGAAAATAGGATGTTTCAATCATGTTTTATACTTGTGTTTGGAAAGAATAATGACTATTTTATTATACATCATGGTTTTCTGGAACTGATTAACTCTCTTTGAAAAGGACAGTATTGACCTCATAGGGGCTTATCATTGAACCTAGAATCCTTTATAGAACAGAAAAATCAAAACCACTTTAAATCCTGCGTATTTTAAAATCTGCAAATTAATTAAAGTCCTATAATTCATTCAAACCTTGTAAATCTCAGTTGTCCTAGAAATAATCTTTTTATTCATTTTCTAAATTTAATAAATAGCAATCTAGGTATAGACTATAAATAAAAACAAAACAACATTCTGCTTAAATATTTTTTAAACTCATTTGTTTTCATTTCTCATCTGTAAGGAAGCCATAGCATTAAGCACAACAAAAGCAAATTGAGACCCAGAATGAATTGGGGTGGGGTGGAGGTGAAATGTAAAACTGTACTCTATTATTTAGATGGATTGAAAGGAAATACTAAATTGAACCTTTTAAAGAAGGGGCCCTTAACTTTTCTTGACACCATAGGTGCCCTGGGCATGCCCGTGAAGGTTTTGTATCCCTTTTAATATTAATGCCTTTAAATTTATAACCTAAAATGTGTGAAGTTACAAAAAAAAGTAATGTGAAAACATTTTAAAAATTTGTGATAGAGTAATACGTTATTCCATGCAAATATTTTACACAGCATGATTGAGTACTAGATTTAATAACTTCAGCTTTCTGGAGCAGTAATGACACAAAATATTTAAAGGTAGTAAAACACTGGAACAATAAGATAACAGAAAAAAGTCATAGCCACTATGGTATACATATCAGTACATCACAAAATTGGCTATCTAGGCACAACATGCGCCAGGTTGAGTAAGTCATGGATATTTGTAATGAGATTCCCATTTACGAAACCTTTTCTGATGCCAGTTACAAATCAAGATAGTAGTGATGAAGACATTCATCCTCTACATGTATTTTCTTTACTGAAAATTTAAAACTTCCAAATTTTTAAACTGCACTTAGATATAACATCTAATAGATATAAATATTAGAAAATAAATCAAGTGAAGGCATTATATGGTGATGAAAATAGGAACAAACATTATTTTGATCATAAAATTATCTTGTTAAGATTTTCTTGTTAACCCAACAAAAAATTAGTAATTTATGTATAGCCAATTATATGAGATTGTGAGCTCTGAAAATAAAAATACTGAAGATGCCAGTGAAGAGGATAACAAAAGGGAGATAAGTAGCTAAAATGTCAACTAAAATGTCAAGACAGTATGTTAAGTGAATATTTTACTTCCAAAATGAAAGTTAGCCTGCCAATTAAACATTGTATAATCTACTTTAGTGGAGAGACAACTAGACAAAGAGAGACTGGTTGATTATAATATCAAATATACACCAATTAAGGGGAAAACTCTTAATTTGTCAGATACATTTTTCCAAGCAAACATTCCTAAAGAATTTATTTGAAGTGGCAATTTTAAGACAAGGATTACCACTGGTGAGCAACTTTCATTCATTTAATATCCTATTGTATTACAAAATGAATGTCTTGTTATATATGAGTCTAGGAGAGATAATACATGTTAAATCTGTTCAGCTTACACCAAGACTTTAAGCACATTAAACCATCCTGGAGATGATCAGGTTGTAGCACAAATATTTCCTCTTGTGACCTGCAACTTTTGCTCTTCTCACTGGAAGAAACTATATTTGCTACCTTGGAAAGTGCCAAGTGGCCTAGTTTTGCAGGACCTCCTCCAGCTAGATTTAACAAGCTGCTCAATAACAAAGCAGTTTACATTGAGTTTTAACAGTAGGAATAGGATCCAGAAAAATAATAATAATTTATCTACATAGAGTATGTTCTGAATTTTCAAGGTGCTTTATATTTATGAACCCAAAGATAACACTTTAGGCAACATCTTGAGCAAATGAAATGCCAAACTTTAAACATTAGGCTCCACCGGTAGGAAACAGGTATTAAGATATCGTAGTAAAAGATCTCAAACAGGACAACCCAATGGGTAGTTCACTTATTGCTTCATGTGCTCATGGTCCCATACTGCTTTTATTCTGTTTAACAAGCAGCACCTGAGCATGAATTTTGCATTCATTATACCAGTTGTATACTGAAATCATATATATATATGATTTCATATCATATATATTTCATAATCATATATATATAATCAAATCTATTACACATGATAAAAGTGTTATCAGGTTATCATTATTTTTCTTTTTTGCTTAATAAGAAAAATGACTGTCCTGAAAAATATCTGGAATGCTCATCAAGGTCAAATGAAATTATGTCTTTCAAAATGCTTGAAACATTTTAGGAATTACTAGTGGTTTCATTCATTCATTTGGTGCTCAGTATTGACCCTGGAGATGCTCATATGCTGGGCTATACACTTAGCGCTATTTATTTTTTATTTAACTATTTTTCTTTAATGTGGAAATCATTTCAAGAAGTCTCTGCTAAACTGTTAGTTTGAATTAGTTTCCTTCTTTGTGCTCTCACCATATCCTGGGTTCCCCCCCAAAACAATACAGCTATTACTCATTTTTTGTAACATTTTGAGATACTATAACAGAGATGCCAAATAAATTAATACTAAATAAATATTATTGCACTGTACTAAGCTAACATTAACAATTTAAAAATATATATAGACATCACTGTTTACTAAAAACATTACTTTTATTTTGCAGTTTCTGTTAACAATCTACAATCATTAATATCTTGACTCCAGATATCACTAAAAGTAAGTATGAAGCTAAAAGAAAAAAGAATCTACTCTCAAATCGTTTTACAAAGATATATAATATAAAAGAAATATTCACCACTTACTCCCCATTTCACATCTCATTTTCTTTATTCATATCATTTTATTTCTTCTACAATTGAGATCCTATTGAGATATAAGTAGGTCTATATTATTTTCATTTAATGGTACATGAAATCTTTTGAGGCTTTAGGCTTAAGTACTTGAATCTATATTTGAAATTTTTCTACTTAGTCGTTTAAAAGTAGATATGTTGTGCAGTCTACATTTATTTTCTGAATAAGCACTGGGATACAATCCAGCTATTTTCTTGGGCATGGCACAGAAACTCGAGTCATTTTTCTCTACATGAAGTCTTTTAAAGCAGAGAAGTACTTTCAGCTGCCTGAACTCACAGTATTCCCTGTAGTCATACTTTATGCCTCTTACTTCACAAGCACTCTTGATATATTTTTCAGTGAGTATCAGGTGGCTGTTCACCTGATCTTACTTCAGTTACCACTGATCATATTGATTATGGAGTGAAAGATGGTCCCTGGAACTATAAATTTCTGTTGGTCCTCATGCTGTTATCTAGCCCCTAAATACATTCTTAGGCACCCTTAAAGCCACTTCTGATGCTAGGAAAAATAATTGCAGATTTTTAAGTATTTGGTTATGCCGGTGCAATTCCACCAGCGTCAATTTTCAGTTAATTAAGTTAATTGGAAAGATATTTTCAGTACTAAGGGAGATATAGCCTACATGGAACATGCATTTCAGATTGGATAGCTGCTCTTAAACTCCAAAGGATCTATATTTAAAGCAGGCACTTTGCATGTCTCATGTGGTCTAGGTAAACACATTCAAAAATGGACAGAGACTACTAATTCCTACAAAATGTCAAATATTTGGCTCAGATTTTCTAAATAATTTTAATTAGTTCTTATTTCAAAACCCAAATTAGCATGAAAGATAGCAATGTATAGAAATTCACACCAACATACAAGAGATCTGTTAAAAAATGACTGCAATTAACTTGACTGAGGTATTTTAACTTTTCACAGGAGGACTCACAGACCTGACCACCTGGAACTTGGACTGTCAAAAGCACCAATCTGAAACTATTTGGACAACCATACACAACAAAATTATAGCAGTTTTTGCAGACATGAAGCATGAAATGTTTCCACTGGCAGCAAGATTCACTATATTTAGCTTGTAGTAACAAGTTTGCCAGATGGGGTTTCTGCCTATATACATTTTCATAATAAACTCTTAGGGTACAGTTAAATATCTGATTAGTTCAAACTAGTTCTGTAATCTAAATAATCCATTCATCTATCAATTATAGGGCCCTGTACTGGTCAGTTGGGTTATTCAGTAAATTGCTATTTAATATCTCACATATTAATGAGCATTTTAAATTGCCTCAAAACAAGCAAAAACTCTCAGCTTAATTATGTATGTCATTTTAACAGAAATGAAAAATTCTGAATGAAATTTAGAGATAAAGAACATATATTCAAGTAATTTAATCCTATATTCTAATATAAAAGATATCAAAAATAACATTTTGATAAGAGCTTTCAGTTCTATTTTTTAAACACTGTCAAAACTATATGTTTAATAACAACATATAAGATGTACGCTGTTATGGTTTATATCTAGATGCCCCCCAAAAGCCCCATCATAGGTAGGGCTTTCTGACTTATGGAAGAAGGCTAGCTGCCTTGCTATTAATAGTGGCATCTGGTTGGAAGATGTGAGGTCAATGAGGGAGTGACCTGGAAGTGTTTATCTCCCTTCCAAGCTCCTCCCTTAATGCTCAGTGCTTCCTGTCTGCCTGGTCATAAGCAACTCTCCTTTGCCATGCCCTGTGGTAAAGAATGCTGCCTTGTAGATAACTGAATATGTATGGAAATCTCTACAAAAAGTGACTTAAAGTACTGTAAACATCTCCTTTTAAACTGTGGGTGTTTAGTATTGTGTCTTATCAAGGACATTTTTATATACTACAAAAATGATAACTGCTAATAACTCATCCTTTTCATTTCATATATTTTGTAATATTCAATATATTATATTGATATGATACTTTTCTTCAGCTTTTGGATATATTTTTGAAAGTCTTGAGTTTACATACTTGAGTGTAAACAGAAGCTGCACTCTAGATGGATACAGCCATGAGCACAAGCTGCTTCTCCATTCCTAGTCAAGAGACTGATAGCTCCCTTGAAGACGCAGCTGACTACCAGTTTTTCTCAGTCCTGCTCCCAGTTCAATGTGCTAGCAATGTGCTTTATGTGTTCTACACTGGTAGGCTGGCAGTTCCAAAGCACAAACGATAGCCCCAAAATAGGGAAACATTATAATATACTTTCCAAATTGATAATCTTTTACATATGTAATAAATATGTCCTTTTGTCTACATATCAGTAATACAAAATTTAACATTAAATAAAATTCAAATGTATTTCTAAGGATGCAAAACTATATAAAATTATGTAATTTTTTCTATATATATTGTTCAGCTTATATTATTTCCATCCCCAAATGGAGAAGGTCTTGTTGATACACTGTGTCAACTTGAGAACTTTAGAAGTTTAAGTGACTCACTGGGGTCCAGGGTCCTCACTTTGTAAAAATCCTGAGCTGCTGCCAGAGGAGGGCACAGAGATGGTATGAGTATGACATCCATCTGAGGGCAGGTAGCTTCCTTACAATATAAAAGAGGAAAAGAGGCTTGCTCTTCCCCCTTTTTGTACTCTTGTTGCTTTTTTTCTGTCTTCTGCTGCCTTGAACTACTGTCCCTGCACCATGCCACCCTGCTTTAGAGTCAGCTCATTATGAACTGAAACCTCCACAAACTGGGAACTAAATAAACCTTTTTCTTTAATTTTGGGTGTGGGATATTTTGTCTCATCAATGAGAGAAAAGTAACTAAGACAAGGGTCCTTCATGTAGGTCAGCAGCATCATTCTGTGAGAGAAGCAGACTACTGCCCACAACCAGCCACAGAGGAGAGGTGCAGGTATTTTCACCAGGGACAAGGCAGCCCTTACAACAGAGAACTCCAAAGCTCTCCTCAAAGGAATTTTCTCTGGAGTAAGTGTAGGGAAGATTAAGCCCAAAGACACTCTCAGTAACTCTGGAGCTTTTGGAAGCAAGAGTAAAGGGAGATTGGTAGCTCCATGACAGCATCAAACTTAACCCTGGACTAACTATAAGTTTGCCATAAAGAGTTAGTGAAAAATATAGCCAAGAATAACCTTCCTGAGAGCAGAACAAAACTCAGACCAGACCGGAAACTACCCCTGCAATGAAGGTTGAATCTAATTGGATCAGACTCTGGAACAATTTGTACCCCGGGCTGGCTTTTTTAAAAATAGAGCAATCAACTGCAAATTAATGTTGAAGAACAAAAGAGAAGATACCTGATTCTTTTGTACAAAATCAATTCCCAAAACTATATTGATATTACTTTCAGAAAAAGCACTGTTACACTACTTATTAATTATATCTAGAAATAATTACCAATATATAGCACATTTTTCTAGAAAACTAGTACACCAGTACAAATACCTTTAAAAATATATAGGACATAATGGATTATAATAGGATTAATTTGCAAAAGAAAATACTGTCTCAATCTAGCTAAAATGAAAGCATGAAATAGGTTTTTCTTTTTACCTACTAGTGACAAAACGAAACAAAAAAAGAATATTAAACAAAACAGAAAAGATTAAAATCTTGGTTACTTTTACAAAATCAATTAGAGATGCAAGGCAGTTATAAAGAATTATATTGTATGGGACACAGCCCGTTACCACTTCTACTTAGTATATTTTCACCACTATGGTAACACATTTCATACTGTATGTGTTGGAATTATGTAATTATTATCTATTTCCTTTAAAAGGTATATCATGCAATTTATAGAAACATATAAAAAGTTATTACATAAACTGAGAATTTCTATAACAATGCTTTAAGATAATACACAAATATGAAAGCCAGGATTCAGAATTAGGATTTGTTTATTTGTCTTGTTTTGAAAAAAAGAGAAAAATACAAATATTTGTAAACTTCACATTTTTATCCCAACAAAGCTATACTATTTCATTGATGGTGAGCCCATTCAAGTATTGAGATCTACGAAAAACATCACTTTTATCTTCATTCTGAGGATATTAAGTAATGACAGAAAAAAAATGGATCTAATGTACAGTGACAACCTTGTTAAAATTAATTGAATTAAAAATTTAAGTTTACATCATTTTTTGTAACTATTTTAGGGTACACATCAGTAAATACATTTGAAGACTACTAGTAAAATGAACATAATAATATTTTAGAGGAGTAAATCCTTCTGACTATTTACTGACAAGAAATAGTTTCAATAGACAACAGCATAGGCGAAGTTAAGTAACTGTATAATGGAATGTGACATAAAAATCATACTTGCATTAAAGTAAAATAAATTGAGAAAAGTCCAAGATTAATTTCTGAGTGCTAAAGTTGAAAAGTTTCCAGCACAAGGCATACAGATCCCTATAAAAGTTAAGTAAGTACTATGAATTCTGCAAACTTGTGTCATCAGTTAATATGCAGCTGATTTTTAAACTCAAAATGTCAGACCAAAAAAAAAAACTTATGTACCCAAATATTTTTCCTGTTGATTTCAAATGTGGTGTAATAATCTATAAAAATAGTTAAAGAAATTGGTCTTCAGGCCTAGTCTTTTTTTTCAGAAACAAATGTAACTCTAATTTAAGAAAAGCAAATATATGGTATGCAGAGCCTTATAAAAATTTTTGTTTTCCTTCGAGAAACATAAAAGTTTCTGAATTGTCTCAGTTACTTTACTCATTGCTGAAACAAAATACCCGCCATGCCTACAGTTAAGGGAGGAAAGGTTTATTTAGCTCAAAGTTTATAGAGGTTTCAGTCAATAATTGGCCGGCTCCAAGGCGGGGTGCACATGGCAGAGGGGCAAAAGTTCATGGCGATGGAAGACAACAAAAGCAACAACTGAGAGCAAGAGGGAGAGTCAGAGCAAGAGTGAAGGTAGGGGGAGGAGTGAGGGAGAGAGAGAGAGAGAGAGACAGAGACAGAGAGAGAGAGAGAGAGGGAGAGGGAGAGAGTCAGTTTTTACTGTCCCTTATAATGTATGCAGGCTATCTGCCACAGGTGGGTGTAGCATGCACACCTTTAATCCCTGCACTGGACTTGAATTAATCACAAAACTTAGATTCAGCCTCCAAAAAAGCTTAAGACTATAGGAGGCTCTAGACACAAACCATAACAGAATAGTACAAAATCTGCACAATATCACTGATTCACCCGTCCTCAGAAAATAATCTATCTTCTTTTTTTTTTTTCTTTTTCTTTTGCAGCACCGGGGATTGAATTCACAGCCTCACACCTGCCAGACAGGCGCTTAAGCTGCTGAGCCAAATTCCCGGCCCTGGTTTTTTTGAGGCAGCGTCGTACTATGTCGCTCAGGCCGGCCTTGTGCTCGCGTTGTAGCCCAAGCCGGCCTGGAACTCACAACGCTCCGCCTACCTCAGCCTCCAGAGTGCTGGGATTAAAGGCGTGCGCCACTACGCCTGGCTCTATCGTCTTTTCTATATGCCCATCTATATTCAGTCTTGAAAACAATCAGTATATATAAATCTTCACTTAAAAAATGAGGAAAACAAAAATTTTTCTTCCTGCAATGTTGAGAATTGTTGAATGAAAACCAGAGGGTTCTCTGACTTTCCTCCTGTGCCTAAAAGCAGAATATAAATCCTTTCTACTTCAGATACTATACCTCCTTATCAGCCCAGAGATGGCAGCTGTAGGTAGAAGAGAAATTTGTGAGCTGACTTTTCTTCCTTAGCTCTTTTTTTTTGGGCGGGGGGTTCCCACAGTTTTTCTACTTTTAAGATACTAGACTTACTCTCTCCTTCATCTTATCATTCCTTTAAGTTTTATTATTATTTTTTAAACTACTAATGAAGAAAGTTTCCTGTTATAGTTTAGATCTGAAATGCCTCCCAAAAGACCCATGTGTTAGGCTTGGAATGCAGTATGGTTCTATTAGGTGGTAGAAGAATCTTTAAAAGGTGGGGGTTTGTGGAAGTCTTTGTGTCATAAAGTGTGACAGTTAACCCACTGTGCCAATTTGAGTCAGAAACCCCCAACTAAATTGGATCAGCCTAGTTCTGGGTATGGCTGAGAGGATTTACTAAAAACAGAAGACCAACCTCAGGCGGCTTGTCACCTCAATGGAATAAAAGGGAAAGGAAGAAGAGCCTTTCCAAAGAAAGGGAAGGCTCCTTTCTTTGGAGGCTCCAGTCTTTACCTTCCCCTTGGATGTCATCTCTTTGTTTTCAGAGCAGACCCTTCAACCTCCAGCATCAACCCTTCAGCCTTCCATTGCAGACCCTTTGGCTTCTTGACACAGATTTGCACTGGACATTACAGTGAGCTCCAGACCTTCTACTGGATTCTTCAGATCTCTAGCACACAAACAGCCATTCTGCCCTCTTCCATACCTGACTCTTTGGACAGTCATTGTAAGTCAATCTGGTAAATACTTACTAAATCTGTTTCTCTAGTAAGCACTGACTGATACATTGGTGTTGTCCCTTTGAAGGGGACTGCAGGACCCTGGTTTCTTGTTCTCATTTCTTTCCATAGCCTGGTCATAGTAAGGTTAGCAGCTTGCCCCATCACATGTTCCCACCATGATATACTGCCTTGCCACAGGTACAAAAGTAAGAGAGCTCACTGACCATAGACTGAAACTTCCACAACTATGAGCTGAAAAAACCTCTCCTCCTTTAAAGTTAATCATCTCAGGTATTTTTATAGCAATGCAAACTTGACTAATAAAGATTCAACAAAATTGAATTACTTTTCCCATGTGATGGGCATGACGTGCATTTATATACTGGCCCTTTTGTACTTGTTAATCTGTTCTTTACAGTATTTCAGAAACATGTCAATTACGAACTTATGAGGGTTAAAAAAAACTTTTTCTGTCCTCCAAAACACACACTGAAATATATTTTTTCACGTTACACTTGTTTTCTTCTCTTCAATCAGAAAGTTTTGTATAATCAAGTATAAGCAAATTTGGTTCATTTTCTTAAAGAAATATAAGTTACTTTTTGGAAGCGTCTATCTGTTGGGACTTTGAATGTTGTGTTTCTAAAATGTAAAACTACAACTTGACATACTATATAATAATAAACATTATTTTGATTCCAAGCTTTAATTGAATCATTGCTTTTTTTCGAAAGTTAACCTGAGCTTTAATGTGTCATGCAAAGAAATTCAAAAGTAAGTCCTGTGGACAGAAGTTACATTTACTTCATGAAAATAAAAGCAGTGATCTGAATAAAGACACATGTGCCAAAAACTTATGCAGATGAATACACAGAATACTGATTATTATGTAAGTTCATCATTATTCATATGTGGAGTTAAGAACAACTATAGAAATGTAAATATATAAAAATATTTCTCTATATATGAGATATATGTAGATATAGATAATCATTATAGAAAAAAATTATTGCCAGTTTCACACTATAGCTCATTAAAATGTGTACTAAAAATAGGCAACTGCCATAGTATAGTACTTTTCCAGTGTATATTACTAAAGACACTGTAATATTAGAAGGCCAATTACAAAGCACTTAACATATACTTTTCATAAATGAATGATTCATAAGAAGAAATTCAGAATGTGTGGTGTGAACCTCATCAATATCTAAACTTTAAAATATATTATCACATAACATCCTCATTGAAGCACTGTTGCATGAAGTAGTATGTTAAAATGATGACAGATTAGATACCTCGCTTGAAACACACTTCAGTTAAAAGACAGAATTAAGAATTACAAGCAAGGCTTTCAGACTCTGAATACTAATGTTCACTATTCAAGAACACTATTTTTTTCTACCATCCTGTTCCAATATGTTTTGAATAGACTCTTATATGAGTCCTTCCTAATTTGTAGATTTGGATAGATTTGTTTCTATTTTTAGCTACTGTGATGCTAAACTGAGCTACAAAACAACAAAGGTTTGTAAAAAGAAGTCATTCACATGCCAATCTTACTGCTTTATTAAAATCACAATTGTACTTTGTTTTCATGAGCAATGAAATTAGTTCCAATCCACGATTTTCAATTGCTGCTATTTCAAACTGACATAAGAAAATAAATGTTTTTTCCTTCACAAAAATTTTCTAAATTTATACTTTTTTCCCACTTAGAGTATTTTACTGTTTGAGAATTAGTACGGACAAATATTTCAATTTTCAGGCTAGGCAAGGTGATAAAAGGAAACTAATACAACTTAATAGGACTGTTACAGGAAAACTGAGTTAGACAAAATATTATAGGCAGTCAGACAGGGCTAGGCCCTCAAAGGAACTAGTGCAGAAGTTCAGACACCTTGTAACCTCTGAGGAGACAGGCACCTCCTGTCGTGGACCAGATCTCAAGACAAAAGACAGAACAAATGCACCCATATCCTAAGGATTGATATTCTAAATAGTTCTCTATCACCCTGAGGAAGTCAGGAGCCAGCATCCCACCCCTCTACAGGAAGAGTCATTGTCCTTAAACATCCCCGCTTACTACGTGACTCGCTTCCCCATTTATCCTTGATTTAATCAATTTTACCTGAGCAATTAGTCTTATTGGTTAACTGTAGTTATGTACCACCTTATGCCCACCTTACAGGTTCCCATTTTCCCCACCTTGGACCCATCTAACCTCATGGTTTTACTCTATAAAACTCCCTAAAAGTAAGAGTCATTGGCAACCTGCTCGGGCCCCCTTCTGTCCCTCAGACAGAAGCTTTCTTTCTCTCAATAAATATATTGTGCTCTTACCCTCCGTTGTTCCTAAAATTCATTCTTTGATTTTTAGAGAACATGAACTCACGCCAGACATAGTAGGTTGGGAGTTTCATTCCCCTACATCATTTGGAGGTCTGGGATCATTTTTCCTATATCAGGACTATAGATCAATTGTATAGAAATGGCTTTTCTGGCATTCTTATCATAAAAATTTCTGTATAATAAGTTCAAGACCAATAACTAAGCATATTGAAATTCCTTGAAAGCAGTTAAAATGTCATACTGAAAAAAAAAAGTTAAACAAAATAGAAATTTCAGCTTAGCAAGAAATTTGATATAAAGATTAAAATTGATGAGCATATTAAATTACTCAAAATATAAAAGGATTTCTAGTCAGTTCCAAATATAACGTTACTAACAACTAGTTTATATTGTGGAATTAGAAAAAGAGTCAGATTGTAAAAAGAAATATTTATAATATTAAAGATTTTTCTTCAGCACTACTGTTAGCATGAAATCTTTGGGCATTAACAATGAACTTCCTAACTCTTTGAGGTAAATTACCAATATTATAGTTGACATAAAAGATGTATTTGTTTTAATATTGAGAATTTTTCAGAATCTGTGAGGGAGGTAAATGAAGCCAGTAGTATCATAATAAGAAGGTTTAGAATATAAAATACATCCATAAGCACACTTAAATAATTTGGACATTACATTATACTTAACCTAAAATTAATTTATAAAATTTAGTACTCTTTTCCCACAGTTAGAATATTGTTCCACATATCACAATTTAGTTTTAAAGAGTCCTTTTTGCACTCAAATTATATTAACCTAATTTTTAAAAATTTAGATAGAATTTAGATAGAATTCATGTAATAAAAACTATGCAATGCAAGAATCTTATTATCAGTTCAACAACAAATTTCCAATAGTGTACTCATTATTAGGGTTAGACAAAATTACTAGGAAAGCAGATTGAAGGAACTTAATAAAATATGATTTTGTCAAATTTTAAACATCATAGTAGAAGTGACATTTACAGATAAAATGCCATTTTTGAACTATTATTGCGTGGGACACACACACACATACATACACACATACAGCAATCAATATTTATAATTGAAACCAAATCTCTCATCCAGGAAAAATTTGAAATGGATGTCTTGGTATTCCACACAATACTTGAATATTCCATTCTATCTCCACACCAAGCAGCTTTCTTAAGTTCATCACCTGTCCTTCACACCCACCAGATGGACACTTCTAAAATGATACTCTTCAGTTCTAAGATTCAGAATGTGGTCTTGGTCAATGAAAACATCAAATTTGAGGCAGTCTTCATGACATTAAATCCTCACTGTCCAGGACTCCCAACGCTGGCCATTTTTGTCATTGTCACCCCTACTCCCAGTTCTTCGCTTTTGTTGCCTCTCCACTTACATAGGGCCTAAAGTGGAACAGCTATTTGTTCCTGTCCCATTAAGAAAAATATTGCACATGGAAGGGGTTGTCTTGTGAAAGGCCCCAAATGTCCTCCTTAATTATTAGTGATCTATATTACTGTTAAAAGTGAGTCTCCAACAGAAGCAGTCATGGAAAACTGAAAGATGTCTTTCCTATCTTTAAAGTTCTCACCCACAGACATTTTTTTTCCAAGGAAAGCTACTCTTCCTCTAAAAATAGTGCTTATATCTTGAGCTATTTTATATTTATCATTTGCTCCTTTGTGGGAAGGAAGAAATATATTTCACAATATCCATTAAAATAGAGCTGTATGGAAAGTACATCCACAATGAAAGCATCCCACTAACTCAGAAGGTGAGGAAGCACTGAGGAATTTCTGGCACATTTATGTTTAACAACTTCAGTTAAATTGTAAGAGAAGAGAGCTACAAAAAAATTAACAGATTCAACAACTATATTATTGATCAAAATTTATGAAATAACAAGATTTTTAATGATATACAGAAATCTCAATTTCTCTGGCAAATAATATAGAGGAGTTCTTTCTTTGAAGATACATAGTGCCAAACCAAATTTCATCTCAGTTTTATCTCTGTTTTATGATGCTGGTAAGTTATTTTACCTCAGTTTCAGCCAGAATAAGATGGAAGTAAAATCCATGTAAGTTTACGTGATAGTCAATTTAAAAGTACATCATAAAACTATGACAAAGCTCCCTTTGTTTTCATTTGCTAGCCCCTAAATACTGCGAGGTACTAAGAGTTAAGTAACTAATAAGTCTGTGCAAATCCTGGGGAACTAGTATGTACTTTAACCAGAAATCTAAGTACTAACAACGTTATTTTAGAACAAATATTTAATGTTCATAAAATGTTTGAAGAAACTTTGTTTGTATGAGCAGGAAATAGCTTGAATTAGAGCCTGGAGACTAACAAAACCCAGGGCTCAAGCACTCTTTTATTGTGGTTTGACCACAAGTGTCCATTACAGTTTGAGGCTACTTGTACTATTAAACACCACATATATTATGAAAGCAGAATAAGATAAAGCAGTGGTCATTTGGAAATGGTGTACTTTCAGACTAAACTACAGTTGGATTCCTGGTAGCGTTCAGACCTCTAATAAGTTACTCTGAAGTACAGAGCAAACCATTGCAGTGCATAGTAAAAGAGCATAATTTGGCTGTGGGAAACAAGTAGAAAGTATTTCAAGAGGTGTTCTGAGATTTGTGTAGGAGTGTCTAAAGAAATTATCATGGTTTTTCCAACATAGCCCATTTTTCTACAAACCCTGAAATTGAAATCCTGCTCTTTTCGCACTAAGTGATCAAAATGACAGGCAATGAAAGGGATTATCTGGTAAGGGTGTTCAGAGTAGTGATTAATGTCACAAAAAAAGGTGATTTTTAAACAGAGGTAGCCCTGAAAAAGAGGGCAGAAAGTGAAAGCTGAAAAGAATAACTGTGTCTCCCACAAGAAGACAGGGTAAGATACCAATGCTGTGGCAGTTTTAAACACAGAAAGGGTACAGAAGAAAAACACAAGTGAAAAAGTCTAAGGAAGAATACATGAGTGCCAGTTAGTATCCAGAAATGAGGCAGAGATTTATGTGGAGGATGGTTTTCTTTCTTTTTTTGTCTCTGAGTTTGTCCTGAACTCAGTTAAGTTTTAGTTATTCCATAGATAAATTCACCAATGAGGACATAAAGCTCAACCTATATGTGAGAATTGTAGGGGAATCTTGGATGCACAGAAATATATCAAATGTTTCAATATGACTACACAGCTTAGGACATCCATACTAGAGACCATGGAAAATGTGAAAAAATAAATATACTTCACATTTCAACATTTTGTGTTTTAAATGAAAAAAATGATAATCTGCTTAGGGATCTTTAATACTGGGATTTTTTTTTTTTCTCGTCACTGGGGATTGAACTCATAACCTCACACCTGCCTGACAGGCGCGTAAGCCGCTGAGCCAAACTCCCAGCCCTGGTTTTAGGAGGCAGGGTCGCACTGTGTAGCTCCGGCTGGCCTTGCGCTCACATTGTAGCCCAAGCTGGCCTTGAACTCACAACACTCCTCCTACCTCAGCCTCCGGAGTGCTGGGATTAAAGGTGTGTGCCACCACGCCCAGCTTGGGACTCTATCTTTACCCAAAGAATCATAATACTGATAGGATGAGTGATATACTTTGCCTAACACAGTTTTCAAATTCATGAGGTAACGCAGCTAAAGTCATGATACTTTGATACTCAAAAATCTAGAAAGCAAATATACAGGTGTCCCTATTATTGGAAATGTGCATTGGACACTGTATAACCTTAAATTTGGCCACAGTGAATATGTTGAATTGAAAGAGGATAGCAAGTTAGAAATCAGGTAAATGCTCCTTTCCTAGCCACCTCCTAAAAGGGAAATCATCTTTTTTAAAGATTTCTAAGGAGAAAACTCTAAAAGTTCCTTTCACTGATTATTGGGTTTATAATTTAATCATATTTATAAACTGATATTTTAGGCCAAGAACATTTTAACTTTTCCTTTTTGCCAAATGATGCTCTGTTGCCTTTATGACATTAAATGTTAAAAGAATTACTTCAATACTTTGATAATAAAGATAGTGTTACATCCTCCTCCTGTCTCCTCCTCTGCCTTTGTCTCATCTTCCTCCTTCTTAGCTTCACTCAAACTTCAGTGGAGGATTGGAGGAGAGCAGCTGTATTTCAGGGTAAGCGGCCACAGAACTGCTGTGGAATAAATGATGCAACCAAACCAGCCGAACTGCTTAAATCTTAAATAAAGGTTGCCTTGCTATAGCTCCTTCTCCACAGCCCTGTCAATATAATACATACAGGGATCACCAACTGTATTAACTAAAGATCTGCACACAACAAAAGGATGAAAGGAACATAAAATATCTGAGTACATTACCCCCAAGTGTACTCGACTCCAAAATACTGATTACCACAAATACTCTATAAAATATTAACAAAGCACAACATGTAATGTTCTTTTTGCTCAATATTATTTCACAAATGATAGCAAATTAATTTTACATAAATTTTATGTAATGATTCTTAACAGAATCATGACTTAAATTTTATATTACCCAAAAATCATATTATTTTAAAACTATCCTTTTTATCAATTATGTAAATTGTGAAAACAAAAATTTCAGTTAAAGAAAACTACTTGCATAATGTCTTCCTGAGGCCTTTCTCTCAAGATTGAAAGACAAGCTTCTATTCTTATCCAAAGATATTTATAATCATACTGTCTGTTAACCCCATGACAGTTTCCTGTTATAAAAACTCTTATGTGATATCCCATGGCATTTATAAATTTTATCTTACTAGTTAATCATTATGTCATCATGCATTTCTTTATATACAGTTCTCTTGATGATTAGCTCTACATATGTTGATTATCTTCTACATCCCTTCTTGTAATGATAGAGTTGGCAACAAATTATTCCCATGTTTTAACATATTTATGTATTCCTCAAAGCTATAGGTATATGTTATAATCTCTATAGCCATTTAACATGGAAATTATCTTGAAACAGTAACTAAATGTGCCGTATGCCAACCATTACTCTAAGTGTTTTATAAACATTAATTCATATAATCCTCACAACACCAATGCCTTACTGCTCTTTATTATCTTACTTGATATAACTTAGGCACAAAAGTAGTTAAGTATTTTTTATGAGGTTACATAGCCATGCTAAGATTTAAACTCAAGTAATATGGTTTGGAGCCACTCTTTAAGCTCTGTACTTACTGCCTTTCTGTGTAACAACAAATAAAAGCTCGGTAATGGATTCTCTAACATCTATTGAATTCTCACATATTCAACACATTTGACATTTTAGAGATACAAAAAAGACCAAAATGTTGATACTAGAATATTCATCATATATAATATATAAGGAAGATAGAAGTACACTCAAATGATTATGAGGCAAAATTCCAGTTTTTTCCATGAAGATGACAGCAATCCTGGACAGAGACACCTCGATACATTTGACATTATTCAGGAAGAAAGAAGGAGGAAAGAAGAGCCTCCTTAAAACTTACATTCATTCTACTTATTTACTCTATCTATACATATATCTATCCTCTCTCCTCAGTTTCAATCACAGCGTGAGACACAGCCATTTTTCTCAAATTTTAATTTGTTTATTTTCCTTACCAACAGGTTTTTGATTATTTCATAGACTATAACAAAAAATTATAGAGTGCTTGAAAAAAACTGTCTTCAAAAGCAAATGTATATACTGTTTCAGTTTCTTACACTAGGGAGACAATACCGTATTTACACATGTGAGTTTGATTTATTTCACTTATGAGTATGGTCTCAAGTTGTGTCCATTTACTTACAAAAATCTCGATGCAATCTTTCTTGATAGCTGAGTAGTACTCCAAAATCTATAATAAATACTGTGTAAGGGTAAGAAACTGCTCAAAGAGCAAAAGTAATTGGGAAAGGGAAAAGGAGGAAAGAAGGAAGGGAAAAGGAAAAAGACATAAATCTGTATATATGTATATGTAAGATAACTAAAATGACTATACTGCTGTATGTATTAGTTATTGAGAAAGAATGGTTAATACTCATATGATTAGATCAATTTTACATGTCTATACCTGTTAATGTAAACAACCATGTTGAAGGTAACGATACCCAATATAGCAACCATTGTCAAGTTCCTATCATCTTGTTTTGTAAACCTATAATGTTACTGTTTTGGATTTGCTGTTGTCATTTATTTGTCTCTTTTGCTTTTTGTCCTTCTTTTCTGTGTCTTCTTTCTCTTTAAAAAAAAAACAAAAGCAAATGTATGCATCTGTAGTTAGCAAATCATTCACATTTTTCTACCTATAGAATAAATTCAACACATTAAGCACAATTTATACTATTAACATAAGCAAAAGATCACATCTACAGTAAGTGAACTGCAAAACCAAATGATGTGTTATGAATTGAAACATTTAGCAAGTCTGACTGTAGTCAACAAATTAAAATATATCCTTCTGAAGAAGCAACATTTACTAGTAAATTTAAACATTAGTTTGTTTAATTTTGATTAATAATTGTTTTTTGATGATTTCATTGATTGTAATAAAATTTTTGCAAAGCATTTCAAAAACAGTTTTGGAAAGCAAACACAAATAGTCATTTTTCCATGACTGTTTAAAATTCCTATTATCAATTTATTACACATTAACATTTCTGTGTGCCTGCCTGGCAAGCACAAGGTCCTGAGTTTAATTTTTGGTGCCAAAAAAGAAAAAATTAAAAAATATATATATATAGATAGATATATTTGTATATTTCTGTGTACTTTTTTTTTTAAAACTCACAGCCTCACGCCTGCCAGGGCAGGTGCTTAAGCCACTGAGCCAAACTCCCAGCCCTGGTTTTTTGAGGCAGGGTCGCACTATGTAGCTCAGGCCAGCCTTGCGCTCGTGTTGTAGCCCAAGCGGGCCTCGAACTCACAACACTCCACCTACCTCAGCCTCCCGAGTGCTGGGATTAAAGGCATGCGCCACCACGCACGGCTTCTGTGTACTTTTTAAAACTGTGACCATCCTCTGTTTAACAATTTTTCAGACTTAACATAGTACATTTAAAATTACTAAGATGCGTCATTTGAGATCAAGTTTCCTTTATTTGGTATGAAAGTTTCCTTCATATGAACATAATTTTTTAAACTTTCCTTATTGCTTCCAGTTTTTTAGCAATAGAAATCTCATTTCTAAATAATTAATTATAAATTCTATTATGGGTATTTCCAAAAGATAAATGCTTTGATGTCATCATCTAGGAGCATTCATAAATACTTGCTCTACTATTTCAAATCAATTTCTAAAAATTTCTATTAACAGACTTTTCTAGAATTTTCTTTGAATCACACTCCTATGAACAGTAAATAAAATTTTTATTCATTATCATATGATATATGAAAATGGCGTATTTTATTTTCTAACTCGTTGCTTATATATAGTGACACAAAAACTATAGAATGTATTTTATGCACTTATAATTACTTAATATGTCTTTGGGGATTTCCCTGCTCATATTCAAATTTTATGTTCACTTCTCTATGAGAAATTTATGTTTCAGTTCTAAGTTTTCCAATTTTTTTTAATTTTAAAAGGCAAAACATAAAAAAAAGGGCAGAATACAGAATTTCAAAAAAACAGTAAGAGATCAACACTAGTTAATATATTGCATATTGTTATCTTTGAAGTTGTTCAAGTTACAAGATCTAGGCATAAAAAATGATCAGACAATCAAACAATGACAACACAAACTTCTTTTTGATGAACTAACAGAATTAATAGTAATCTATCTTGTACTCCAGTTTCTCTTCAAATTGTATAAATCTTTCACCTTTTACTAAGTTTTCCAATTTGAAAGGTTAGATATAAACCAAAGAGGACATTGCGAAGAAAAAAATGCATCAACTCCTATCGTAAGTTTGTAAAAGTTTGTAAATAAAAAACTTAGCTAATGAATTCTAGCACACGAATAAGCAATGTTAACATTAATGAGGATTTATAGTTGTAAAATGAACTGCATTTATAAATTTTTTCACTACACAAGAAAATAGGCACATAATATCAGGTCTAGAAGGTTCGCTCATTTTCATTGCTGCACTAAATAATCCCTGGGGTAAATTTTATTATTCATGCTATTCTAGGTATTGAAACTTTGAAACTATCAATTCAGTCTCCTTAGGAATATTTATAATCTCAACTGGTGGTTAAAACAGAGATTGTAGATTCTATCTTGGAAAATGCTACAACATTAATATGTTTCACTTACAGTATATAGCAAAGAAGCAAGATTAACTTACATATTTACTATGGAGGGTATTACTTCATGTATTTTTTTATTTTATTTTATTTATTTATTTATTTTTTTTTTTTTGCGGCACCAGGGATTGAACTCACAACCTCGCGCCTGTCAGACAGGAACTTAAGTCACTGAGCCAAACTCCCAGCCCTACTTCATGTATTTGCAGTTAATACAATGTTTTATAAAATTTCCCTCTTGGTTTATCAAATATGTTGGTTGACTTGCAATAGTCCAAGATAAAAACAAGTTCATGCATGCCATCCATTTATCGAAGGAAGGAAGGAAGGAAGGAAGGAAGGAAGGAAGGAAGGAAAGAAAGAAAGAGAGAGAGAAAGAAAGCAAAGGAAGGGAATGGAAGGGAAAGGAAGAAAAGAAAGAAAGAAAAAGAAAAAAACAAAGAAAGAAACAAAAAAAATAGAGTAAAACAGTCAAGATTTGGATAAGAGATTGAATTACTTTAATATCTATACAATTCTATAAGATGCTAGGTAAATTTTTCTGAATTTATCATTGGACCACAGCACAGTTTTTGAAACCAGAGTGTATAGGCTTGCAGTTTAGTTCCACCATTTTTTTTTTTTTTTTTTTTTTTTTTTTTTTTTTTTTTTTTTTTTTTTTTGTGGCACCGGGGATCCAGCTCACAACCTCGCGCCTGCCTGACAGGCGCGTAAGCCGCTGAACCAAACTCCCGGCCCTGGTTTTTTGAGGCAGGGTCGCACTGTGTAGCTCAGGTGGGCCTTGCGCTCACGTTGTAGCCCAAGCCGGCCTCGAACTCACAACGCTCCGCCTACCTCAGCCTCCGGAGTGCTGGGATTAAAGGCGTGCGCCACCACGCCCGGTTTAGTTCCATCATTTACTAATTGTCTGAATGCAGGTAAGTTACTTGAACTCTCTGTATCTCTTTCTTCTCATCTATAAACTACTTCTAGTTTGGTAGATTTTTTTTCTCAAATACTTGACACTTCCCTTGTAAGAGGGTAAAACTTTCTGTTCCCCAGTGAAAGCATGACTAATGCTGCTTTAGTGTGTGGTCTTCTTCCATATGCAAGGATTACACATCTTCCCATTAACACTTTTTCAGTTATTTGAATTATTTTCTTCAAAGCAACGTACATGTAAGTGGTTAGTATCACTTACACACAGAAGTTTCAAGACTTAATTTATAGTTAACCTTGTCCCCTTTTGCTGTGTCATAAAATTGACAAAGTCCCAACAGGCACTAATTCTTCAGCCTGGCTCTTATAATGAAGACTAGGTACCCAGAGTTATAGTTGGCTTATAATAAATACCCCACATAAGCAAGTAAAATTTTGTCATTTTTCTATGCCTCTGGGATATTAGTGTTGTTTTATACCAGTATACACTGCTTAATCTGACTAGTACACTATCCCAAATAGTAACTTTCAGAAATCTGTGTTTGTGTGTGTGTATGAGTGTGTGTGTCTGTGTGTGTAATTTAGAACAGTGCTTGGTCTATTGTAACATTATTTCTAGCAATGTTTCAGTGAAAAATTGCAAATTGTGATTTTATGAAAGAATGTAAATTTCATTAGTAGTAAAATTAGCATTAAAACACAAAAATATTTATTACAGTAGTGGCTGACAATGAATATTAGAATAGATTTCTAGTAATAGTCACAACATTTCCATAATACAGTTCAGAAATTATATAAACAATGCCAGTTTTAATATTTTGCAAAGTAAACTATTATGGATACATTCTAAATTACAACTGAAGATTGTATATTGCTACATTATTTATAACAGAAAAATGTTAGAAATACATAGTTCCCTAGTAAGAAGGCTCAGTTAAAATTGATATAGCCATAAGTTAAACTTTACTAAAATAAATAAAAATGTTAATGAGACCTTAAATGCTAATAATATACATAATTTGAACATCATATATTAATATAAATGCGTATTTTGTTTTATATTAAATATATAATATGTAGCACAGGATATTATATAAATTCATATGTTAAATGGTATACACAGTAACTTTATCTCTGTAAAAAAAGTACACATATGTAATTCTCATACCTTTTATACTTAATTTCTATTTTTGCATTCATTTGTTTCATAATAATTTGAAAATCAAACACATTACTTTTTATTTATTATGTATTATAGGAAACCTTAGGGGGAAAAAAGAGAAATTTTTCTTATACCAATGTAAGAACTTTAGTGTTCATAATAACTAGTCTTCTTTCCAAGTAGCATTGACAATACCTAGTCTTCTTCCCAACTCTTTCTGCGAGATTTCATGAGTTGTTAAAAGTCATCAACTCAAGTTTCCCATGTCTACAAAATGACGAAAACATAATGAATCTTGAAAAGCAAACAAAACTATGTGTGTAAAAAGCCTGACTGTGGCTGGGAGTAGAGCTCAGTGGTAGAGCATTTTCCTGACATGCTTGTCCCAAGGTTTCATACTGTGCCAAATAAAAATTAAATTTCTCAATGGGTATATGAATCTTCACTCACTCATGAGGCCTACCATTATTTTACAGTGGACTGATTCTCCAGAGTTCAAGCAAGCAAAATATTTCACTTTTATATGACGTTCTTTGAATTTAATATAACAACTAGCCCAACAGAATGACCTCAATTGATGATGAAATAGCCAAGTTCCGAGATTGTTCCTTTAGACCATCTTATCTAGCTATCATTTTACATTTATGAATAGCTTTCAATACTATATAACTGAATATACAAAACTATATAACTGAATATATTCAAAATACAGTACAGCAAAATTTTGGTCTTAGACTTGTCTACTGCCTTAAAATGATTAAGAACCTAAAAAGCACCTATCTATCAACACTTACTGTATTAAAATTAAAAAAAAATTAAAAATTATTTTGTTTTAATGTAAAATAAAAAACATAGATATATTAGCATGTGCACAAAACACTTAAATTTAAAATAATTGTATTTTGTAAAAATTAGTCAAAATGACTTTTTTAAAAATAAAAAAAGTCTTTTAAGATATCAAAATTAATCAAAATCAATTGCATTCGCATAATAGCTTGGAATCAAATCTATTTCATTCTGTTGCTTTGGTCATGTTGTTAGGCAAATAGTTAGATATTAGCAGGCTTGAGGGACAAAGGCAGAGTCCAAAAGAGCATGCTTTGCTAGTTATAGTTAAGGGACAAAGATTGTACTATGTAATATATTTATTATCTTATACAGCATTCATATTTGTGAGAGGAAGATGGTCATAGTTGTGTTTGACATCAGATGCAAAGTTCTCCAATGGAAGCAAAACTTTGTCAAATGCCAAGGTACTCTATTACTCTCCTAGGGCACAGATTCAAAGACAAGGGGCTTCTATTTCTAGATGAAGGATTATGACATTCCTGTATATGATAGTCTATGCCCACTGGAACCAGGAAAGGAAATATTATTTAGAGTCTTCTGCCTTAAAGTGGGACCTGGCTTAAATTAAGAACTTATCTTTCATACATTTTTTATAAGTTTCTTACACCATTAAAGTCCCTGAGGAAAATCCAACCACTTAAAAAGGACAAGAAGACATTTTGCAATACCCACTGAACTTCTAAGCAAAATGTCAATAGCCATCATAATCACCCTCATTCCATAAAACCTCAATGTAACTCTTGTCTGCATAAAAAGATACAGCCCACATTCTCCCTTGAAGGCATAACTCTCCCTACATCTTCTTTACATTAAATTCTACCAATACTTCATGCATGGACACCTGTGTTTTGACTAAATTCTCTCAACAAGGGCACAAAGTACCAAGGAGAAGGAATGAGGGACTTCTTACTACACCAGACATGCTTTCCTGCTGACAGTTTCACTTTGCCTCACACATACATTAGTTAAAAAATGGAATACTTTATAGGTTTTTCAGATAATAAAGATACTCTGCTTTTGATACTACATTAAAACTCAGTGATAGTTTCATAAGGGTTATCACTGGTAAGGTAGAACCTGAAGTCATAACAGTGAATATTTCGTATCTGCTAAGGTATTTCTATTGGCTAAACTTGCAGTTTAAATATTTTTAAATCTATGCATATTGTGTATCATGCACTATTTATTTGGAAAACATTAATTTTTTTGAGCTATTCAACATTTTACAAATGTTAATACCATGTACAATATTTTAAAATTGCATTATTATAATTATTCTCAGAAAAGGTTTTAAGTGTTGGAAATCTATCAAGTTAACAGTGAAGGTTACGAGTTTTCTAAATTTCTAATTTTCACTTGAAAATTCAAGTGTTATCATTGGCAGTAAGTACTGTTAATTGGCTTCCTTGCAATGGATAACTTCATACATTTTTCAAGGAAATTATCTGGCGAATAGTCAAGTATAATTATGCATAGTTTTGCTATCAGTCATTTCAGTTAAAATGATGCTTTAGGAACAAAGTAGCTAGTTTAGCTTGCAATGCAAACAAATGCTGCAGTACTTTTGCACTAAATAACTGCTGCAATGTAGTATGATGCCAAGGTGCTTTATGCTTCATCCCCATTTAATCACAAATGATGTATACTTACAGTCTTCATTTTTACAAAGCCAACAGTAGTTTGACCTATTACTTCTTATCCCAATAAGTGAAAATGTCAACAAAACGAACAAGGCAAAGATTGGCTTGTTATCTTTTTAATTAAATTGACCTCCTGAACACATTGAAAGGGTTTAGATGCTCTGTATAGATCGAAGAATCACAACTGAAAATCACAGAAATAGAGCATATTCAGTACTAAAATAATGCAAATGTTTGCATATCTTTACTTTGCTGAGGAAAATGAGAAATCGTTACGCTGTTATATTTTCCTAGAAGGAATATTTTTCTATCCTCATTTAATTATTTGTGTTTCTTAATAACCATCAAACAGTTTTCCAAAAAATAATTTGGTAACTAATTGCAATCTCATCATTCAGTTGGATTTTAAAACTTAAGTTGCAGCCCCATCTTCAGCCAGCTGAAGTTTTCTCAGGCATAGATAGGTGGGGAGTGTCAGTGCTCTATTCTTTAGGAGCAGGCAACAATGGCCAAAGATTTTGGAAAGCATTTTTCCAATCTTCAGCTTGACACACTTCAAAGAAGAAGGCATTGAACAAAAAAGTATAGATATGTACCCTGGAAAACTAGTAATACTTATGAGCTATAAAGTCAGGTTGATGGTTTTGAAACAGATCTTAAGCATATGGTAAAAAACAGAAAAGACTATAATCATTTTGAGGCTTTTTGATTGTATAAAGAGATGTTTTCCACCATATACATGAACAGATGTATCATACAGAGATTTTACATTCAAACATGATGACTGTGCATGTGTACAAGAAACACAGTTGCCTTTAATTATTCACGGTAACTAAATCCTGTAAGATCTATGAGAAACCTTGATTAGCAAATATTTGGTTGTTGTCCTAGGGGAAATACAAGGTTAGGTTCCTGTAAGACTGTGGTCACAATTCTTCATTCAAAATGCTGCGAAGAAATTTGAGATATTTGTAGGAAAATGGATATACCTGCAAAATATAACATTAAGTGAAACAAATCAGATATATAAGTTTAAATACAGTACAGCATCTCTAATTTGAGCAAGGAAAAATACAAATAAACAGCAAAAACAGAAGATTGATGGAAGGAAACAGAGACAGATTGTTTGCAAATGGGAAGGGGTCCAGGGAACTGAGTGGGATGGAGTGGGGAATAAATATTTAAAATGTATCAGGTACATGTACCAAATACCCACAATAAATGTAAATACTAGATGTCTTAAACATGAACTAAATATGATAGCCTGAAGAACATGCTTTTGTCTTGTGTCCCTCAAAAGATAACCACTTTTTTTTTTGCTTTAAGAGGAAAATGTCAGCTGTCAATCCTAACCACAAGACAAACACTGAACCTAAACCCATATCTCTCACCATGTACTAGATGCAAATCAAAATGGGTCAAACATCTAAATATTGAAATAAAACCACTTAATCTACTGGAAGAAAAAATAGTTGACATTTTTGATAACAGAGGTCTAAGCAAGGACTTCCTGAACAGAACACCATTTACCCAAGAAATAATACCAGGAATCAACAAAAGATAATATCAAATTAGAAAGCATCTGCATAGCAAAGGAACCAAACAACAGAAGA